>BMAO01038343.1:0-235411 GCA_019973975.1 Trichonephila clavata | reverse complement strand
GATTTGTTGACAACAATAGAAATAATTCTCAAGAGTACAATTTTTCCCAAAGAGTGAAAAAAAAAGCTGGCTTTAAGTATGAAACTATCATTTAGATAAATAGCTTAGTAATTTTTGTAGGGAGATGAGCCTTAACATTCCAAAATATCGAAAGAATGTGGAGGATCTGCAAAATGACACAATAAATTAGCAAAGAACACCCTATAATCCTTTGGAATCACATAATTGCTTTGTAGACAAAATTAAAAAATTATAGAAAAGGTTTAACTTTTGAATCTATGTATTTAAATAATTTCAAAATTTTTACCCATAAGTAAAAGCATGTGTGTGTTAGTAAATTAAAATTTTTGAATGTGTGTGCTTATAGTAAAATTATTTAAAAATGTTATTCAAATTTAAAGTTATATCTATACATACATTAATAAAATTTAAATTATTTTTTTTTGTAATTTATTATCTTTTCTCCTGTTAAAATTATCAAATTACACCATGGTTGTAATGATACAAATACCAAATTTGATTTCAAAATAAAAATCTAATTACCCTATTGATTCTGTATGAGAACATAAATACTTTATAAAATTTATCTCCTTCATGTTTGATTGGAAGAGATGAATACTCATAATCATCATCTACGTGAATTTGAGGTCGTACTGAAAATTAATAATTTTAATGAAGAGTTAATATATATATATATAAATAATTTATGTATATTAGAATTTCAATAAAAGCTTCAAGTTTTTTTATTTTTTATTTTTTGATAAAACATGATTAGAATAAATAAGATACATACACAAAAAAAAAGTTTTTTTTTTTCCTTATGAATATTTATTTATATTTTTTGAATTTATTATATTTTGCCATGTGTTGTGACTTTCAGCAAATTTCAATAAATTTTTGTTTGTAGAGGAAAATATTTTAAAAACTGTCCATACAATGGTATAAAACAGTTTGCCATTACTTCTCTTTGATTATAAATCTCTAGAAAGCAGTTTAATCTTTGACAGTAAATCATTACCCCCACGTGGGTTTATATATAAATATACCATACTTTTTTTTATAAGCATACATTAGAACATAATTTTGCAACATTAATATTAGTTTACAGAAATAAAATTTTTCCTTGATATTCTCATAAGTAATTTTTAGTCTGGACAGCAATAAGGTATTTTATGACTTATTAATGATAAGATACTTAGAAATAACTTTAAAATAAGTATGAAAATCTTTAATCAATAAATGTAAAATGACATTAAAAATATATAAATTTTAGATATTAATGAAAAGAAATAGAACATTTACATTCTTTTCTCTTTACATAACAATAAATCTCAGCTTTATAACTGATTTTGGAAATCGGAAAACAATTTTCTACAAGCGATTTTACTTTTATTTAGACAAAGTTAATAATACTTCCAATATATTTAGACAAAGATTTAAAAAAAAAAATTGTGTCTTGGAGGTTGGAGGCTACGAAGATCTGAAGTGTTTTAGAGCTAAAAATACCACTTTTAAAAATATCATTAGTTTAATAAATATGCACTTTTATTTTCAAGACTGATCAGAATCTAAACATTACAAAAATTTCATGAATGCATAAGCTAAATGACATTGTTAGAATAATTCAAATCCCAAATATATGATCATATATGTGATCATTAATCTTAGCATATACAGCTTTTAAAATAATCAATTAGAGAATTATGTTTCTTTTAGTTCTTATTGTTAAAATGATTTTTTTACCGGGCTGCACAGGTTCTTCATGCTTCACATTCAAACTTTCCCTTACTGGAAGTTGTCTATAACATCTTCCATCAATCCACACCAACTTTGGATTCAAGATATCCATCTGATGTAAATAACATGAATAAAATAAAAAAGAAAGTTTATTTTTGTTAATATTTCCAAACTAGGAAGGTTTCTTAGGTATCAAATATTTTATTGACAATTTATCCAGAAGATAAATAAACTGGTAATTCTCCATTTTAAATTTCATCAATCTAACAAAATAATGCAAAAATAACCAACTTAAGTAACAGAAAAGAATAAGTAATAGCTAACAAAAAAAAAAAGATAAAACAAAATATATCCATTGTATTCACAAATGCAAAAAAATTGTAAAAAAATATTTAAAATTAAGCTTTTACTTATTTACAAGAAAATACAATAAAATTTGAAACAGAAAATATAACAAATAAATTTTGTTAGTACATTCATTAATCAAACATTACTGTAACATTTTAATTTACAGTAATGTTTTAAGAACCTCAGTCACAAGAACCAAAATTGTTTCACTTCTGTTCATTATGAAGATATTTCTCTAGTAAGGATATTTTCTTTCATTTCAACCTTCCTTTACAAATACTAAATTCAGATTTTGAATATAATAATATCTTAGAATTTAAAATAATCAATCATATATGAAGTTTTGTACTTTAATGATAAAATATGTGTGATACGTATACATATAATGTTAAATTAAACAAAAGCGAGGTTCATGTAAAATTAACAATGTCTTGAAATATTTTTCATATACCAAAATAATGATTTTTTTGCTATTTGTACAAATTTATACAATAAAAAATATGAATGACAAATAGTTGATTTTTATAAAATTAATATTCATTTACATAAAATGTTGCTTATAAATTGAGTAACAGAATATAATTTATCAAAAGTTTGTTATTTTTTTGTTTTATTTTCTAACATTGTTTTATAATAAATTCAATGTAACATAGTTTTGTTTTTTGACTGGATTTTAGATTTGAAACATCAAAAAAAAAAAAAAAAAAAAACTAAGAGACTAAAGAAAATTTCATTCTTAAATACATGCTATTTTTAAAGTAATTTTTTTTAATTTCTGATTTTTTAAGAAATATTTTTTTACAGACATAGTCTTTGAAAGGTAAACAGAAATTTTGAATATATATATAAATTCACATAAATAATTTTATAATAAAAACAATATTATGCCTATAATACTGTTAAATAAAAGAGTTCTGATTGTAAGAAACAGAAAAATTGATCAAACAAGTTACAACTCTATTATGTTCCAATCCCCTCAAATTACTACATGTTAGTTAAGACCTAGAAAGAAAAAAAAAATTTTTTTTTTAAATTAACAAAATCACTCATCAGTCACAGTAATGTGGGTCTTTGTGTAATTGCACTATTCATAACTCCCTCACGTTAGCCTGGCATGAAATGTGATATCTCTTTCACATTATTCACACATGAAACTTTGATAATCTTAAAATAAAGTTCATAAATCTAGGTAGAGAAAACAATAGTCTTAAGATATATGGTACAATAATTTTAAATACACGTACAAATCACATATTAACATCACTCTATTTCCTCTTTGAGTTAGTTAAATTATATCTAAAGCATGTTAATTAAAAAAGCATTAATGAAAATCTCGTTCAAGTAAGTATTTCTTCAAAACACATTTCCCTTCTGTGTTCTATTTTGTTGACAATTGTACTAAAGGAATACCAGTTCATCCTAACTAATTAGATGTTTAAAGCACATAGCAGATTAAAAATTTCTTTAGAGAAAAGTAATTGTTCAACTAAAATACACAGTTTGGCAGTTGGTTTAATAATTGTTCACACAATGATAATGCCAAATATATAATACAAAAACATATAAATATTAGAAGTACAATGTAATTTATAGAAAAGTATAAAATCAATTTAGATTTTTATCATAAACTTACTTTCAGTTAGTTAAAGTATTAATTGAAAATGATTTAGTTATGTAATAAAATGCAGCTAAAAGGCTATAACCAGTCTTATATATATAAAAAATAAATAAAATATTTGTTACATTGAACGATTCCGAATGTTTTCTTATGCGGACCTGAAAATTCGAGAATCACAGCTAATTCTCATAGTATTTTTGAAACATCAGTCAAATGCGGAGAACGACAACTCAACAAAAATGTGCATACACAAACCGAAACAAACATTACGATAATGATTTCACTTCATTTCAGCATGTGAGGATTCAGAAATAATTACGAATTTTTCCATATAGCAAAAGAAAGCAAAATAAATCTAATAATTCTAAAGAAATCAGGCTACTTTATTTATTTAAAAATTATCATGCATCACATACCAAGTTCAAAAGAATTTAAAGTTATATTAATATTAGCCTTTTACTAAAAATTAATAGTAATACTTTTACTTCTACTTTCCAGTCCAACTACTAAGTTTCGTACGCAACATTAATTATTCCCTAAATTTTTTTAACATATCAAGAATGATAAACATTTATTTATAATATTTGCAGATTTCTGCTAAAGTTACTGTTTCACCTGCATTATAGTTAAAAATTTTTGATCAACAATCGGAAAAGGATTCGTAAGTTCTGAATATCTTGTTTTTCATTTTAAGCAATTTTTGAATGCCTTTTACTTAGCTTTTTAAATTCATACATCTCTATCAGGTTATGAGTTTTAATGCTAAGTGTACATTCTTTGTTTCCTTTATGACACTAATTACGTAAACAGCAACTTTATTCTATGAATGAAAAGAATGGCTGGATTATAAAATTTTGTTACCTGATGTAAAATCTAATTATTCCGTTTTTCGGTATCCTGTATTAAAAAAACTATACATACAAGCTTATAACTGTTCTTTTAAAACAGTGATTCCCAAAGTGGTCTATATAGACCCCCAGGGGTCTATGAAGACCTGCAAGGGGTCCACGCCAGAGAAAAAATAATTTGGGGGTCTATGAGATGTAAATGGGGGTCTACATACTAGTGGCTCTCATCAAACCAAATCGTGACTTAAATCTTCAAAAAAAAATTGATCTAGTGGAAAGCAGATTTTACCAATTTAACTCATTTAAAAAGACATTTCTGTTATTTGTCGCGAATTATGAGATTCGTGAGAAAGTTTTTAATTGCTTTTTCTAGTGAGAGGGAGTTTCAGAGAGTTTTCCAATCTCAAAAATAAAAAAGAAGGGGAACTGGACACTTACTAACAAAGGAGATTTAAGGTTAAACCTTACTAGATTGTTAAATGTTGAAAATTTGCTATTGAAGCACCAGATTCATCCCTCTCCGTAAAAATACTTGTTTGTTGTTCAGTTATTTTCTGTAAAAGTTGCTTTATGTATTAAATTAAATTATTTTGATTTTAATTCACAGTTAGAAATTTGATTCTTTTAAAGTAAGTAATTGTGCTAGCTGTCAAAAAGACATTTAAATTGATAAATTTGCAAAAAAATCAATATTAAGTAAGCAGGGGTCTACCTGAAACCGAAAAACATAGCAAGGGGTCTATGAGACAAAAAAGTTTGGGAACCTCTGTTTTAAAATATTAGAGGAGCATTATGTGGGGCACATTTCCCTATCATTATTGTTATTATACAATATTTATATCGAATTTTGTTGGGAAAATATTTAAGAAAGTAAATTGTTTTTGTTTTGTATTTTAAAACTTTCATGTTCACGATGGATATTCTCAATTTTTGTATTACGAATCTTAATTAGAATGCTATTAGTTAGTTTTTATCTTCACAATTTATTTTGAAGAAGTGCATAATATGTTTCATGAAACTCGAAATTCTTTTAATTTGTTAGCAAGAAGCATATTTAGTAATGGGAGTTTAATTATTATTCTTCAATAAGTTTTGATATTATAAATGATTTTTAACCCTCTTGCTGCATAGTTATTTTATTATGGATTTCAAATCTACATATTAAATCTCCATTTTAGCTTTAAAAAAATACCAAAATATTTTATTAAAGAGTTTTTATTTCAAAATATAGACTTAGATCATAAAAATCTGAACATAAGAATATAAATGAAAACATCAACGGGAACAGCACGTGTTGTACAGCTAAGTAATTGGAAGGAATGCATACCCATGGATATCGCTGGATGCGCGGCGAGAGGTTAAAATGAGTAGAATGAACACATCTTCATCTGCTTTTGTTTGAATATGTGCTAAAATGCAATGTTTTATTTTTATCATGCTATTTGTTTTGGTGTGGATAGACATAAATGTAGTAAATTTTGTTAATTATTATTTATATTTATAACTTTCTTTCTATGACAGAAATATTTTAACCAAAAGAATACCATTAATTTGTTCAAAATCTTCATATAAAATTAAGTGATTTATTTGAATGTAAATAATATAAAATTTTATGAATTAAGTTAGATTATATATCAATTATAACTTTTTGAATAAAGACTTTGAATATGTTTAACTGTAATTAGATCATGCATGTTTAGTGATCAATTGAGTGATTGGTAAATTGCTAGTTGAAACCCCAGATTTTTTGGTTCTAAAAAATTTCCCAAAATGATGCCAAATAAAATAGTGCATTTTGGAAACGTTGAATAAGTGTGGCTTTTAAAATTGCTTCTCGAAGAGCGTGGTTTTTAAAATGCAACATTGGGAAAAACATAGTGATTGCATGCCTTAGGATTTATTTAAGTAACTATCTTCCTTTCTCTCAAGCAAACAACTATTTTGTCCACATTCCAAGCATTCATACTGAGATGCTATCATTTCTTCATTAATACACAAGTCAGTCACTTCTTTCTCAATTCTTTCATTGGTTGAATGCTAGCACAACCCACTTATGTCGCCAAACTTTTCGCGATATTTACAATTTGGCAACCCTGCAAAATTTATGGAAATAATAACCCTATTTGAACCAGATTTTTTTAGTTTTTCAGGATTTGGACAACGGTTATTAACACCCTTTTATAAGCTTCACTTGCATGTAATGGAATCTTTGAACTCAATTTTTACCCACTTTTAAAGGTCAGATTAATTCGAAATTTTGCTCACTCATCCAGAACCAATGACTATACAATAATTTAGTGATTTTGCTCCATTTTCCTCATCAGGATCATCAAAATTAATGATTTCCCATTTTCAGATCCAATTACGCATCTGGCGACTAATTTCGGATCTTATTTCCAGATTTGGCGACTAAAAGATTAAGTTACAACTTAGTTCAATTTATTATAAAAAAGCGTTTTTTAGTTTTTTAAGACTACAATTTATTTTGTTTCCAACGGTTATCTCGGAAGGCTGTATAAGAGATTTTTCTAGAAAGCTGAAAGGGAAGGAATGAGTGGATTTTCTTTCTTTTGAATGAAACAACTGCTGAAAGAATGTTAGTTAGAGCAAAAGGGTGATGTGTTGATAAATTCAATGTGGACAATGTTTTTTCTCACTATTGCATCTTAGAAGCAACGGTTTTTCTGTTTTTTCTTGAAGACATTTTGGAAACCACGTTTTCTTTTTTGAAGCTCGACAAATGGATACTTTTTCTTTTGAGTGAAAGAAATAAGAAAGGAATCATTGTGCTTTGTGAATGAGTGAGCAATTGAAAATATTTCGGTACAAATGACCAAAATATGAAAATAATTTGTGTTTGAGAGAAATGGAGATTGTTAGTTCATCCTAAAGCATTCTTATTGGATATTTTCTCCACTGCTGTATTTTAGAAGTGACAATTTTTCAGTTTTTCTTGTAGAAGCTGTTTTAGAAACCCCGTTTTCTTTGTAAAAACACGACAAATGGATTTTTCTTTGAATAAAAGGTAAAGTAATGATTGGTTTTTGTATGAATGAAGGATTGATGGGAATCTTGGTATGGATGTCCAAAATTTGGAAAGAATTTGCATTTAATTTCTTATTTTTGATTTGATGTTTCCTATGTTGTCCATTTTAGAAAACATGTTTTTTCGTCTCTTTTTTTTTTTTTGAAAACCACGTTTTTTCCTTTTGTTTTCGTCTCTGAGGCCATTTTAAAAAATGCATTTTTTTTCTTTGGCGCCATTTAGGCGAAAAATTTTTTTTGTCGAATACAGCAATGGGCTGTGCTAGGAGTTTATCAATTTTATAATGTAACAGTTAGAAAAATATAAGAAATGCATTATTTTGGTTGATTTGGTAATTTATCTCCTTTTCTCTTAAACAAATGCTGGTACTCATGTGTTATCACAACAATTGCCAACTCTTTTAATAACTTGCCAACCTTGATTTCCTATGTGTCGTAGCACTGAATAGGCATCCATGTATTTCATTTCATATATTGTCGCCTGTAGGTTGTGAAAATATTTAAGTACCCAAATGCCTATCTTTTCCACATTCATACCAAGATGCTACAATCCTTTATTAACACACCAGTCAATAACTTCTTTCATTCAAAAGAAGAAAAGGCCAATTTTTTTTAAGGAAACAACATAGATATTTGCTTTTAAAGTTTGAACATAAAAAAGGTACTGTGTCATAGTTGTGTAGTTTTAAATTAAATGAAAAATGTTTCTAGTCTTCAAAGCTTCAGATATATTTTCTAAATGCATATCAATTAGTTTTAATGTTAGAAATATAGCAACATTGCCTAAAACTGATTGAAATAATTATTATCTTTTAATTTCTAGATTCCTTCATATATAATTTGATTGGTATAATTTACTCTACTGTTTGTGTTATATTACTTAGATTTTTCTTAAAATTTGGTTCAAAGTTTTATAAATTATTATAGCTGGATTAGTATATGAATTGTAAGATTAGTTAATTCTAAAGTAAGATATGTAATTGTATTTATTCTCTGTTGATTAGTTTTGTTCAAATGATGAATTGTACTGATATTTTTTTTATAGTTAAAGAATAATGCAGGAACCCCGAGAAGAAGGAGATGGAGAGGAAAGTCAGGCTTCTCCAACTCCTTGGAAACCAAATGAAGATTATCTTAAAGTACTTGTAGGAATGGGAATCAGTCGAGTTGCAGCAGAAAAGGTTTGTATAAATATATTGGATCTTATATGCAGAGACATTACTGTTAGGTTCCATTAAAAAATTTCTGATATTCCATAAAAGACTTTGCAAGAAATCTTAATAATGCCTATTAGGTGATTCTTTTTTGCTTGAAGGCAATGAATTGTGCATAGTTTATTTTTATAAGCAATGAGCAAAAGTGTCTCATTATTTATTAATAATTAAGATACTAATTTTTAGTCTCAATTAGATGGTAAGGCAACATTTGAACCCATATTTTAAATCTGTAAACACATTACTAAAAAGCTTAAAGGATTACTCATGGCTGTATTTTTGTTGTTGTGAGAGTTAAAATTGATTTTCCATTATTAGACATTCTGGTAATTTTAATTTTCCTTTAAGAAAAAAGCATCAATTTAGCTAAAAGTTTGTAATCGGTTATTATATTTGATTGGGGGGGGGGGGAGCAGATTTTTTTTCTATATTTCCTATTGATTTTTTTCCAATTTTTTATTTTGAAATTTTATTTTGTGTTTATTTTTTATTAGAATCTGGCTGTATATTTGATCCTGGCTCAAGTATATTGTTGCTCTACCTTTTTATTATTTACTTGGATTTTGTTTAGCTGTTTATGAAGATATTTAGTTAAAAGTTAAGTTTATAACCGATACTCAAAAATAACTCTGGCGGCTAGCTCAAATAATTTTAATTGGTGGCACATTCTAATTGAGCACAGTTACAAATACATAAAAACAGGAAAAATCTATACAAATACTAAGGGGTTTGCGCGGACGGACATTGGCACATCCTTCCTTCCCTGAGGTGGAAGGCTGACTGGTTAAGTGTCCACACGGCCAGGAGAGGGCGCTCTATTACCATTTGTTACAAGTTTAAATTCTTACCCAAATAAAAGGATTTTATTTTATCGCCAAAATCATGCAATGTATATTTAAAGAAATGTTTTAATGTTCAATTTTGTAAATGTGTTGTATGTGGTTTTAGGCTCTATTCTACACTGATAATAGATCTGCTGATTTAGCTGCAGCTTGGTTATTTGAAAATTCAGAAGCTGATTTGGAAACATCTCTTGCTGTAAGATTTTCATGAATTATTTTTTTATTTAAATTATTGGAAGAGTTTTTTGTTATAAAATGTTTTACTTATTCTATTCAATATATTTTTTATACAATGTGTGTCAAAATTTTAAGCATTACAGCAGTTTTAAAATAAAACTTTCACAATTCAATTTAATCCAATATCTTATAATTATTTATGAATAATTGGTTTTAAAACCATAATGCGCTGTATTCTGTTTTAAATTTTGTTCCAATTAGCTGTGTCAAAAGTTAAAGTTCAAAATTATTTTCATGCAAATTTTACAAAGTGACACTAGCAATTGCTCCTGCTAAAGATGACTAAATTTATAAGATGTAGTGATTTTGTGTGTGTTAATATAAAAAAAGCATTGCAGAAAGAATTCTCACTTAAAGAGAGAATAAAAATATGAAGTGTGAGAGCAAAGCAAGTTTATGGTTGAATTGCAAAGATTAAAGTAAGGGAATTTTCCAATTTTTGTTTGTGATTATGTTTTAAAATGAAAGAACCCATTCATAAAGGGCAAGAAGTGACCATCCATTGCAACAATCAGTGCATCAAAAACCTGGCTGTAAATGGGAATTATTTTCTATCTCAAATTCAAAATGCAATTTATTAGAACAAATATTTTTAAAAAACCTTCCCTGGAAGAGTTGTAGATTTGGGTAACTTGCAAAATCTTAAGATGACTTAATTACCTTGCTCAAAGCAATGCCATAGAAACACTCGCTTAAAGGGGCCAAATAGTATGTGTTATTTGGTAATAGGTGTCAATTCAGTGATGGGAAAAAAACACGAATTTAAGCGGCCCTAATGAATTTGCTTGCTATATTGGTATAACCTCTAAAAAAAAATCACGGAATATATTCAATAGACAATGGGTGCTGTAATGGTATGGGGAAGGAGTTTTCAATGATCAGATGTCTCTTGCATTCATCAATAGTTATGAAAACTTTGGAAACTATCAAAGTATACTTGCTATCTGTTTGAGGTAATTTTAGGCCAAGAACATTGGACATTGTGTTGTTTCATACTTTAAATTCAACATCAAAGTAAATAAAGGTTTTGAACTCAGCAGCACCTAATCTTGATTTTAATTTTATCGAAAGCATGAAGTATTCTCATGCATGCAGTTTATTGAAATGATATATAGTATTCTTTAAACAATTCAGGACCTCATTTTATTAATGGAACTCCAAGTATATTAACTCATTCACAGTGTTCAGGAGCAGTAATCAAATGTTAAACTTTTCTTTTTTGCCTTTAACAAAAACTAACTACTGTGCTTAAATTATTGACACTCTAATATTTGTGTTCATGTTTTAAATATAATTTTTAAAACCAATTTTTACAGCATATATAAACATTTATTTAAATTCAAAGGAATAGTTAAAATTTATTTTGAAAAATTGCTGATATGCCTAAACTTTTAACATGCACTGCAGAGTTATATGGTTAGTATGAAAATAATCAAATGTGATTTCTCTCCCTTTCCATGAAAATGTTGGAATAAATGGAAGTAACTTTATATTAATAAAAGGATGTCACACAGTTTTACAATAAAGATGTGTAAAAGTATAGAAAAGGTGCTTAAAATTTATAGTGCATATAAAAGGATGTCATACAGTTTTACAATAAAGATGTGTAAAAGTATAGAAAAGGTGCTTAAAATTTATAGTGCATAAATATAAAAAATTAAGGTTACATGTTAGCACTTGTGGAAGGATATAAATACTTAGTATAAATTTGTTTGAGTTTTCGTAATTGAAATTTAAGCTAATGGATATTTGTGAAACTATGGATAATCATGAATGAAAGACTTCTTAAAGAAATTTTTGGAACTATAGTACCCTAATGCCAAAGATGCACTTTTTTCATTGAATCTTAGTTTCACTTAGAATCATTTTATTAAATAATAAGTTATAATGTATAAAATCATATTGGATCTCAAAATTCTCAAGTATAGAAACTTAGAAGATCTAGAAATATCTATTTATAGATATAATAGAGAACTATATACTGCAGAATTTGAAGTGTACTTTTGGCTTTGCATAGAAAAATTTGGAAAACGTTATACCCCTTTAAGTATGGCTCTTTTCTCAGATAGAATCCTGTCTGTCACTGATAGTTTTATACCTAATCCTAAAGAAATTTCAATGAGTAAATAGAAATAATAAACTTTAATGTACTTTTCTATGCAAGACTAAAATAAGTAGATGTAAAAGTGATTATTTTGATTTATAAATAGTTGACTCAACATTCTTCATCGTGCTATGAAATAGTAATCCTACCACTCCTGATGTCCCTATAGCCACTTACTGTATGTCTGCCCTCTATTCTGATTTGGGTGGGGAATGTGAACCAATCCATCCACCACAGAAAAGAGTTCTTCCTGCTAATAATGCTGATTCCAAAGTCAACTTGTAAGCATAATAGAACACTTGATCCTTTTTCAGGGTACTCTTCAAGACGTCTTTATGCCATGTAGGGTGGGGAAAACTGTGACAAACCAAAAGAACAGCAATACATGTCAAACTTTCCTAAAAAGGAAACAGTCAGTGTTAGATAATTTAATGTTTAATTGCTAAAGAAAATTTTAAAGAATATCATGACATTAAATATGTTGTTAGATTATTGAATGTACACTGTAAACGAAAAACCAGCTACCATAAAATCCTTTGTATAATGTGCACCCATACTTTCAAGCTGCATTTTTTTATTTTTAGGTATACTCGTATAACACGCACCCCCTTTTTTACGAAGGAACCTGAAATGTTCGTGAGCTATGCTATTGTGTTTTAAAATAATTTTTTTGAGATACTATCCCAAGATTATGAAAAAAATAATATACTTCTAGGACTACAACTCTTTGAGTCCATTAGAAATGTCATTTATTTTAGATAAATAGTATTCCGTTCTATCCAGAAGTCTTAATTTTTTTATATGTTTGTCTTAATTTTTTTATGTTTTTTTATATACTCGGTGTATTATGCGCACCCGTAATTTTCGATCTTATTTTTTGTGTTCAAAGTGCACGTTATACACTGGATTTTACGGTATAGTGAGGGTCACACATGCATCATATTTTGTTAAACTTTTTGTAAAAATAATCAGATTTGATGGCTTTGAAGTGTTGGCAAAGTTAAAAATAGATGATCACAGTTTCATGCCTATGAAGAAATGAAAATTTATAAACACAGTGGTTACAAAAGATTTGGTGAAATCTTTTATAATTTTTTTACATGTTTTTCAAGAAAGGCGTAAAATGTCATATGTAAAAGAAAGAAAGTTTTTTATTTGAATTTTTTTTAATGAATTCACAACTTTGTCAACTGAGACTATATAGTTCATAAAATTTATTTGAACATTCATTAAGATAGATATGGATTTCATGATTAGTTCTTATTTAAAAACATTACTAATAAAGGCTAATAAATAAAATCTTAAATGTATTTTTAAAAGTATTTATCCACTTTTTTTAATTATAAAAAGTTGCATACTGAGTGTAATTAAATAAAATAAATAACAATTAAATTTAAGAGAAATCCTTTTTGGCGAAAAACTTTTTTAGCTTTGTTTTTTTTATTATATAAATGTGGGATTTGAAGAAGGAAAGGAAGTATCACTCTTTTTCTTCTTTCCCGCCGGCCGAAATGATTGACACTCAAACTTTTCTTTTTATTCAAGGATTATTTATTTTTTCATATCCGTTCGAAGCGCCTGTAGTGCGAGCCGCTGATTGGCTGTCTTTTTTTTTATGCAATTGCATGATTTCGAAATGAAATAGTTTAGTCAGTCTGTGTTCTGGCTCACGGCATGTAGCCGACGGCTGTGTTGTTTAGCTCTTTAAATGAATGTAAATTGTCCCCTAGATGTTAAAACCAAATAAAATGTTTTTGTTAAACATTTTTGAGAAGTTATTTCTCATGAACTCTCACATAAACATTTGTATCTTTATTAGTTTTAACATGTCAAATTTATCATGTGTTTTAAATTAAAGATATTTAAAAACACTTTTAAAAAATATTAATAATTTTATAATCATACAGATAATTTAATATTTTTAAAGAATTTTTAAGGGGAAAAAAAAGGAATGATTTGGAAATGGAAACAAATATGTTTCTTTAGTTTTCTAGGGAATAATTATGTTGGATAATGTAGGGTTTTAGTACAATGTCTAAGAAGGTTAAAATGTGTCAATTCATGTTTGGGGTACAAAAGCTTGGTGACAGCCAAGACTGCTAATGGTAGCTGTAAAAACGTTTTTTTTTTTAAAAAAAAAAGTTATCTTCTGGTTTAATAATGCTATTGCATGCTAATCGTATTTAAGTCTCATGTCTCCAGATGTCATGATAGAATTTTGGAGGTTGAATGAATGAAATTTATCTTTTTCATTTTAATCAGTTCACATCTATATTACAATATCAGATACAAATTTTAATATGCATGGGTAATTTTTCTCTGTTTTCAATTTACTTCAAATAAGTTTTCTATTTAACTATTATTCTTCACTTTTTTTTCCTGCAATAATTAAGTTGAAAGTTTTTTAACGTACTTTTTTCTAAGCTGTTAAAATTATTTTTGAGTTTCTTTCTCCTTTTAATTAGATTATGCTGAGATTTTAAATAACAACCATGTGTTAAGAATTTATTTCATCATTTGGAACAAATAATTGTTTTTAGGGAATCGTATAACGTTTATAAATTTGAATCAGTTTAAAAAAATGATTTAACCCCAAATTTTTTTAACATATGCCAGTTAAGTGTATAGTATGTTATTTGTTTTGATTCTTTTTCAGGCTGAGGCTGGTGATCAAATAGAAGACACATATGGAGATGCATATAAAATGGCATTTGTTGTAAACATGAATCTAGAAATGGGCACTGGGAAACTTGCTTCTCAAGTAGCCCATGCTGCAATTGGCATGCATCGTGTGCTATTACAAAACGAGAACAAATATGGTGAAATGATACTGCAGTGGTTGGAATATGGGTAAATAATGTACATTTGAATATTCATGAAAAATTGCATAATTTCTTTAATAATAAATACATTTTATTTCATTAAATGTAAGGTTTATTTTGAAAGTAAAGTTTCAAATATATATATCTGATATGAAGACATGATTTCATTTAGTAGGTACTATAAATGCTTAAATTTCTGGTTAAATACAGCTTTGATTTTTTTGTAATGACAATAAAATACCTGTGAATATGTATGTCATATATTTTTTAAGGAAATAAAAGCATACTGTATGTTTTAAAGAAATATAACAGTATTTCTAATATACTACATCATATGCATTATGTGAACTCTTGTTACAGAAAATTTTATACATTTGTTACTTTGATGATTTTATCTAAATTAGCTTTCAATTATAATCAGAAGCTAAACATCAGACAATGAAATACCTTATTTTAATTTGTTACTTATTATATTTTTGAGGTTAATAAGTGAGTTCATGATAAGATAATGTAATAATTATGAATAAATAAAAAAAAAATTTAAAAACTTTTTCCTATTTATTTTAATTTCTTGCTGATTAAATGTTATGCTATTTGCTCCCCAGTGCCACCGTTTTTTGCACTTGCATGTGGTGTATTGGAAGAAAAAGAAAAGAAATAAATAAGAAAATCTTTCTCTGAAACAAGTAAATCATTTGCAAACACTATCAAGGTCATTTTATTACATTCCAAAACCTTCAGAACAATTTTACTGTAAGCAGCACAAAGAACAGATCGCACTTCGGAAAGACATATACATACCAGTGGCACTTAAGGGGTTTTTAGCAAATTTATTATTTCGGATATAAACTGCTGTATAATTTTACATTGTAATAAGATGCTTAATTTAGTTTGTGTGTTTTTTTTAACATTGATATTTAAAGTTAAAAATTTAAGTTTGTGTTCTAGATTAAAATTTAAAAAAAAAAACTATTTGGCTAATAATTTAAAATTTTGGTTGTAATTGTACTGTATTTTCAGCAGTAAATTAAATTTATTAAAAGTATTTTTTTATATACTAAAGAGATTAGTATAAGTTTCACTTTTTAATAAGGTGATTTGTAAAATGTATTAATTATGTATACATTTTATTTTGGCATAATTTATGATTTATTATTATTTTCTGTTTCAGGGAAACAAAAATTGTTTTAAGAGGTAATACTACTCAGCATTTAGTGGAATTAGAAAGGAAAGCTCTTCGTCTTGGTCTGCCAACTTATTTAGTACAAGATGCTGGAAGAACGCAGGTGAACATTCTTATTATATTAATACTATAGTTAGCAGTCAATATCCTTTTTGATATTAAAATGCAGCCAAAATTTTAAAATCCAGAATAGACTAATTTTTTAAAATAAGTCGTAATAATATCTTATCGCTGTGCTGTAAATACATAAAATAATTTTTTTGAAACGTATGCTTATAAAAATGAAAGACTATATATTTGTAATAACTAAAAAAATCTATATTAAGATAATAAAATCCATATTAAATAAATTAAAATCATAATACCACTACTAATGTTTTGTAAGTGTTGATATAATTGGAATTACTTGCTCTTAATTATATTTAAATTGCATTTATAAGTTTTTTCAACAATTTATTTTTTAACATGTCATTTTTTTAAAAAACAAACCTTCATTTTCTCAAAATACTATTACTTTTCTTTTAATTAAAATTGCAAAACATGTTATTAGCTTAAAGTTTTTTTTGAAAATAAAGCTTTGTTTGGTAAATTTATATTGTTATATTTGCAGCATAAATCATATGATTTGAACTTTATACAGAAGAGATAATCATGGGTAGATTTAACAAAAAATGCCCATTTAAAAAATATGAGAATACTAGCTGACCCAGCCACGCGTTGCTGTGGCTTTAATACGTTAGTTCAATATTATCCTAAGCTATTCAATGCAGTCAAATTAATCTTCGTTTATAATTTTGGAGGGTTGAAATAAAGTATAAAACAAATTATTTTAATTTTGCATTTCATCCATCTCCTATTTGAGTTTAGTATAATGCATGAATTACTAACGAATGCATTAAGTAACAACATATGAAGATTTAATTTTATAAATGTCGTGAATAACGTTGATTCTTTGCAATTTTTAAAATTATTTTTATCATTTTAAAGTATAACAACAAATAATTCTATACAACTAATCGCTAATCGGTGCACAATATTTTTCGGTAACCCGTATTTTGCTAACTCAAATAGATTCAACGGTTTCCGCACACGTGAGCATGTAACATCTAGTTGCCCATTCGAGAAACATGGATTTTCTAAGTCCAAGTATCAAACGAATATTGTTCGGGTTTCAGATTCATTTATGGTCATCGCGAAAACCAAACGAATCGGGAATTGAAGCCTTTTGAATGGTATTAGAGATTCTGTGATGGTATCAGTGGAATACTTGGCAACAGTTTCCGTAGTAGAATAACCGAATTTTCATTTGAACTTTACAGTCAAAATGTTTGCTTCAAGAAGTTCCAGGTAATTCTTTTGATGATGAAACGTGCCCCATTGCATAATCTAGGTGGATTTAAGTTACGTAAAAGAATATCCAGGGAACTAATCTTCAACCAAAGATTGTGTGGTGACATTCCTGTTACTTCTAGAAAATTCAAAAAATCGGTTGGAAAATTTGCAGTTTTGTTTTTATCAACAATAGTGTCGATAATATGCAAAATTATATTATGATCGGTTGAGTAGTTTCGGAGTCCATTGCGGACAAACACTGTGACACGTATATTTTATACATAAAGATATATATGTCGAATTCCAGTTTCATCAAATAGGTTCGCTCTCTACTTTTGGTTTCTGTTTGGAAAAATTCCAAAAAATCATTTATATCTGGACTCAATTTTTTGTCAACATTTCTTGGATTATATTCTAGAGTAAATTCAGTAGGAATAATTTTCAAAACGACAGCAATTAACATAGAACTGTAAGATTTAGGTTCTAAGCCTAACGCGGATAAACTCCTAACATTTACTTCAATTTCGCTATGTAACTTTTTAACTTTGGAATGTCATTCGATTTATAAATTGGAAGCAGATTTATTTTTTATTCATATGGTTATTAATTATTACTTCTTTTTTTTTCCAAATCTTTTTTAAGAAGCTCAACAGCAGAATCATAGCTTAATTCATTAATCTCAAAACCTTCTATTGCTTGAGCAGCTGAACCAGATACATAGCTTTTTAAATAATTAAATTTTTCTATTTTCGAAAGTGAATTATTATTATGGATTGAAATTTGGAACGTATTCCAGAAGCTTTAAACTGAGTACAATCTCCATAAAATTTTTGAATCATTAACTTTGGAAGTTTAACAATGTTATTTGTATTTACAGAAGTTGAATTCTGATCTGTACCGCTACACACAATGGAATTAATCTGACTTTTGTTTTATTTTCTTGTTTGCGCGAAAAATTGTTGTAGTTATTTTGTCACAGTAATCAAATAAAGTACTTAATTAAGTGTCATACTGTTCTAATGTGTGGTTTCACTTAAAATTAAGCCATCAATATTTCTTAACTCTTCCGATCTAGTTATTATTAAATTCAAATTTTCCTCAAGGGAATCAAAATCAGCCAGTTCTTCTTTTAATAATTTCTCAACGGTTTTAATTAACCGTGTCGCTGCCAATCTTAGTGCTGTTCGCACTTTTTTTTTTTTTGATACTTTCTATTATAATGAATAAAATCTTCTTACCTTTAGCAGGCTTCACGCACTTCAAAGCGCTATTCCAATATATCAGTTAATTCAAAAAGAGAATTCAAAACAATGGTTATATTTACGATCTCATATCGTTCATCAAATTTCGAGAACAATTAATTGTTCCAACATTTAAATCTATAATTAATCTCTTTTTGGCCAATGCTCCATGAAAAAATTCAATATTATCTATTCAAATAGAGAAAGACATTGATACAACCTCTCCCTTCGAAATCTAGTTTTATTCTCCTAATAAAAAAATAGTGATTGCACTGATCTAAGCAATAAATTAGAAGCGAGCGTTCTGGCGCCCACATAGACAAAACAAGAGGGGAAAATTTGCTTCGCGGGAATATTCGCAAAATCTGGCAACGTTTTTTCCGGATTCTCCACATTTCCCGCAATAAAAAAATTATGGCGTTATTAATTGAAATAAAAACCATCCTATGTTTTAAGTTGGATGAAATGACACACAGTATGCAAAATTATATTATGATCGGTCGAGTAGTTTCGGAGTCCATTGCGGATAAACACTGTGACACGTATATTTTATATATAAAGATATTAATAATAAGCAACAAAATAAGTGAAAAACTTTGAAAAATTAGGAATATGTTTTCTTTTAATGTATTCTGGGGAGATATCTGAAATGTGGTGTGACATCAATAACACCTATATATATATATATATATTTTTAATGAAAACAATGATAAAATCCCCATGCACCACAAAGTATCACACAGGGCTTACAGAAGTAAGTATTCAGCACACAATACAAAGAAATAAAAAAAATAATTTTTTTTTAAATAAATAAAAAATAATCTTTTGAGGTTAGGAAGAATTACAAATACTCATAACAAACTCACTGAACTTTTTAAAAGTACTTCTGGTGGAAACCAGTTGAGGAAGATTCGGAGGCCAATTTACATTAAGTCCCTTGAATGCCAGTCTTAGAATATTTTATTCTCTTTCAAACTTGGAACACAGAAGGGGCACATGTTCTACATTTTCCTCGCCACCAATATCGCAATCACAGGAAGATGACGGAACTAACTTAAATTTGTTCAAGTAGCTTTTAAAGTTGCCATGACCAGTTAGAAATTGGGTTATTTTGTTATTAGTATAAAAATGATGGCAGGACAGTCTCTTATTAATGGTTGGAAAAAATTTCTTTGTTACGCTCCCATTATTTGATGTGAGATATTCTTGGTTCCAAGACTTCACCATTCTTTCCCTCATAATCTTCTTGTAAAATGACTTAGGAATATTAACGGCAATGTCAATTTTGCGTTTGGTTGCAGCCTTGGCTAACCAATCGGCCCGCTCATTTCCAAAAATGCCCGTGTGTCCGCGAACAAATGCAAAATCTATTGAGATGTTTTTATCTTTTAGGTTTTTAAGTTGCTTTTGGATCTCGACGATTATGTTGTTAGATGAAGAAATACACTTAAGAGAATCCAAGGAGGAAAGAGAGTCTGTACAGATGAGATAGTCTGAGACACTATTTTGTTCAGTGATCCATTTAATGGCGAAGTTTAAACATAAAAGTTCAGCTACAAAAACTGTGCATTCATCACGAATTCTAAATTGAAAGTGCTCGGATTCTACACCACTCCTGAACACAACAAAAACGAAACCAACTCTGCCAGCAATTTTACTACCATCAGTATAGCAAATAACAGGGAAATCATCAGTATTTTTCTCATTGTACTTAATAATATTGATGGAATTCCTCTCTGAAGGACAAGGGAGAAAAAATGGGGACATAGTGCAATCATAATTAGAGATGGAAGAAGCAGCGAGATTTTCCCTAAAAGCAATATTATGAAGAATAGCAATGTCGATTGGAGGGAATCCAGAAATAGCAAAAACTGACTCGTAACTTATGGTACGATAACCGCAAATGACCCGCAAGAGCATCCTTCTTTGTATGCGTCGCAGATATTTAGAATTCATCTTCCTTTTAAGTGCCTCACCCCAAACTCTAGAACCATACATAATGAAAGGTTCGATTCCTTGCTTATAAATGAGCGAATGTACGTTGAAATTTATACCGAACGAGTTGCGTGCAATGCGATTTAGTCCCCGCTGCAATTTGTCACATTTCTCTGAAATGTAATTTAAGTGCTGCTTCCAAGAAAATTTAGCATCAAGAAGAACCCCTAGATATTTCATTTGGTAGCCGATAAAATTTTTTATAATCTTATTTCTTAAATATTATTTAAATATACACATTTAATCTTATTAAACATTAATATAATTACTAATGTCAAAATAAGGGTCTATTAACCCTTTAACTGCCAATGAAAAGCTGAGAAATTCTCCTTAGTGCCATCATTTTTCACAAAGACATGCATTGTTCATGGATTTTTAGGGGAAAAGAAGCACGTTTTTCAACCTAAAAATTGTTTACTTTCACTTTAAAAAAAGATAAAAATAATAAAACGAAAATACATAGTATGTAGTATTGCAATATAATAAAAAAATTATTACTCATCTGTTGTGCGATATATCCTTAAACATGGTGAACACATAAACCAGTATCCCATTCAGTTAATTGATAGCGTACAAAGATACCCAGTTGTCAAACTTTTTTGTACAAAAAAATTGAAAAGCTCCTATTATACACACAGTAAGTGAAAATGAGAGCAAATATATTATAGAAAAGAGCACACTGAAATGAAAAAACAAACGCTGCTTAGCTATGAATTTCATCATTCCTGGTATATGTCCTTTCAAATTTTTCCCCACCTTTCCTTTGAAATAAGTAAATTTTTTAGAAGCACTGTCAATGTCATTTTATTGTATTCCAAAGCCGTGGGACTAGTTTTAAACAGACTAGCAAAATGCAAAAGGTCCTCCTTTGAAAGGACGAGTATACACATCCCGTGCACTAAAGGCACCAGCTCAGCAGGATGTGTAGAGGCCGCGGTGGCCGAGTGGTCTAGGCATTGGATCATGGCTAGCATGTCATGGGTTCGATCCTAGTACCACTAAAGATCCGCCGTGTAGGGGAGCGATGCACGTTAAATCTGTCGAGAGCTCAAACGTCCTCCCGTTGGTGTGGTGTGGTAGTTAGAAGAGGGGTGGGGGGTGCCAGCTCAGGTGTCGTCCGCGTCACTTGACCATGGTTCAAAATTACGCGGACCGTCGCCAAAAGCCCTCGTGTAGCTAATCAGTGCGACGTTAATATTCTCTCTCTCTCGGCAGGATGTGTATTTAAAGGGGTTATGAATTAATGAATTTTTATTCCTACTTATGTTAGTATTCTTTGTAATAGTATTTAATTAGCACCAAAATTTTTTTATACACTAAACATGACACATTGGGAATATAGGAATACAGTTTTTAATATAAAGTTTTAAATAGAAATATAACTATACTATTTTAAAAATATTGTATCTGTGATTAGTAAAAAAATATTTATTCTTTAGCTAGTTAGTGTACTAAAGTAAAGAACTGTCCTGTTTGTTGCATATTTGGGCCCAATGTGTAAAGTATTCACTAGTTTTTTTAAAAAGGATTATCTGCAAGTGAAAAATGTTATTTTTTGTGACTTGATTTGTATTTATCTTTTTAAGAGTCATTATACTACCATTAATTAATATAATTACCTGTAAGTAACATCTCTTATTTTACTTTTAGAATATAGAATAGAAAAATTACTTGTAATTTATAATTATTGTTCTATGAAACAAACCCCTCTATTATTTTTAAGATGGGGACTCCTTGCCTTTCTTTTTTAACACAAAAATTTCTACTTATAGAAAGGAAACACTGAGAGTATTGAAAACATTATAGAAGTGTTACTTCAAAATAATTGAAAATGTGATTTATTTTACAGCATTTGATGTCAATGAAATTATATGTGATATTAAAGGTCTTTGTTAAAAGTAAACAATTATTTATCAGTCATTATAAAATAGTTTTTATTGAAATATTTTCTAAAAGATTCGAACAAAATATAAAAAGAACTGCAAATAATATAGTTTATTACACATTATTCATTTTCCTGATAGTGATGTAAAAAAATATTAGTATTTCTATAATACTTTTCTTTTTCAAAACTCAAATATATTTTGTAAATAATATTTAGCCTTTATAATGTAAATCTTACACAATTTTAGATGGAATGTTTTAAACGCGTTTATTATTTTTATGTTTCCTGTTGTGCTAAGAAATTAGACATAAAGAAAAAGATGTTAACATTTTTGTTATTAATTTTTTTTATTGTAATATGTTTTTATTCACATTTGTTATATATTGAGTTTTGTTTTTCTGAAATTATTCATGTTATATTTCAGGTTCCAGTGGGCAGCACAACAGTTTTATGTATAATGGGTCGTTTAGACTTGGTAGATGAAGTGACTGGATCTCTAAAACTGCTTTAATCTACAGTTAAGGTTGTGCCTTCACTACTTAATTTTTTTTAATGAAACAACATTTTTTCTTGATGCTTTAAAGGCTGCTGTTGCCTTCATAATGTTGAGAATGTATCTACAAAGCTTGATACTCAATTGAAGATTTGTGATACAGCATCTGTATCGACTTTTCGCTGGCCGAGAATACATTTTCACATTAATGCTGCAATAATGTTGTTTTCTACATTTATCAGCAGAAAAAGAAATAAGATACATTGTTTATTGTTTTGTGAAAATCTAATTCAAGTTAGTTTCAACAGTTATTTCCCTTGACAGTCACCAAGTGGGAGGGAAAGACATTGTTCTGAAAGTTAATTCTCATGATATATATATATCAAATTTTACATGTTTTTTATTCTCTTAACCTTTAACTATTATGCTTGTTAAAGTTTGTGCGACTTGATCCGTGATTGTTAGACCCAGTACAGTTATTTATTGAACAAATTCTAAATTTCACTTGTGTTATCTATTCTCTTGCATTTAGTAAAATGATTTTTAAAAGTATCTTCAATGATGCATTTATTTGGAACAGTTTCGTGAAAAGATGTTGTTAGGCTGAGAATTGTGATAAAGCTAATGTAATCTGTTTTTTATTAATTTTTCTTATGAACCTCAAAGTATTGTATTTTGTTTGTTGTGTAGAATTTTCAATAAATAACTCTTGTAATAGTACAATTTCAATGCATAACTTTTTTGTGTATCCTGTGTAGAAAATAGTAAATGCTGTGATGCAAAAAGGTTTTTTTTCTTTTTTTAAAAAATTTTACCACTATATGAATGATAGATGTTATGTTCATGTCAGTCTTGCATTGAGAAATCCAATTAAATGCGAAGTGCTTATTAAATGTTCTATCTGTTTCTTATGTATATTTTAAGTAATTGAAATGTCTGATTAAAAATTAATAAAATAATGTAGATTTACAAAATAATTTATTTTATGCAATTTATATATGTCTTAAGGTATTTTTATTATCTAGACAAGACATATTTCTATGACTAAAATTATGCAATTTCACACATATTAGACTTTATATTTCTAGTTTAAAAAATTTGTATTATGTTTTTTGATTATATATGTATATCTTTATTGGGGGGAATTTAATAAAATTGCACATATGCTCCTATAAGCATGTATAAGAAAGTAAATTCTATAATCAATAAGTATAATTTAATCCTATTAATTTTTATAGATAATAGCATTTAAAATAATTAGTTTTTTATATTCATAAGTTAGGTATGGGCTTTATTTGTAACTCTTTAACTCTGTTGTAAAATACATCGCAAATGTAGTTGAAATGCTCCATACTTAACTCAGAAATAACTTGTAGCTAATTTTTACTTTTTATGAATTATTTGGCCTTATGTCGAATTAGGGTTGCCTTAAGTCCACCTAGATTTGATTATAAAATTTTTGATTTTAAGGATATCCTTAAAAGGATAAAATAATCCTCTTTTTTATTTAATAATTTTAAAAAAATGTACTGATTATGTTAACTTGTGTATTAATTGTCAAATCTCGTTAAAATTTTTTTTATATGTAATGGCTAGAGCAAGGGTGTCAAATTCCAAAGTTAACTTGGGCCAAACAAGCAAGTTTTAATTTTGGGTGGGCCACAAAAAAAATCTGCATTCATAGAGATGTAGGTTTATTTTGAATAACTCATTATAATAAACATATATATAAAAAAAAGCAAGAAAAATGTAATGTATATGTCCTAGCACTTGACATCTCTTCTCTGTTACTATCTTTCCAATTTTGGAAGAAATTTTGATAGTTTATTATATATTATTGTGTGCTAATATACTGGCCAGGACGTAAAAATGTTCCTTATGGGCTGCAAGTTTGACACCCCTGGGCTGGAGGAATATATTCTAGCACACTTATTCATTTAGAAGTGTTGTTTTTTCTAATGCCACCCAATCAATGGTGTCAGATGGAGGCCCTCCAAATAAATTTATTCAACAGACTAGTTTTGCGTCTGTCACGAGTTGCAGTTTTGAGCACTATGCAGTTGGCAGTGCGATTTAGTTCAGTTCCACCCCAGTTTTGAGGGAGAACACCCTGGGGGTGATCAGGGGTCCTTCCAATTCTCTTTCCTTTCCATCAACACCTTGCAAGGACTTGGTGACTTGATAAGTCTTTAGAGTGCCCCCAATTTGCTGCACAGGCACTATACATTTACAAACACCCATGCCTTCTCCATGATTCGAACCCAGGCCCTATGGCACAGCAGTCAATGTCACTAATGACATACTGTTGGTGCAATTTACAAATATATCGTTTATTTGCTAAAACATTTCATTGTAACTGTGAAGTATCTTTAATGAAACTAAATTTTTGTGCTTAATTTGGGATGTTATTCAAGCAGAACTGAATAATATATTTAATAGAAAATATTAAAGGAAATTACTTGAAAAATCATGTATATAATATATGTAATAGTTTTTTGGATTTACTTCCTTAGAAATTATTAAAGTGCTGTGTTTAATGCCTTTTTATTTTTATATATTGCATGTAATATACATAATTTTTCAAATAACAATTAATAAAAAATGTCTCTGCATATTTCAAAATTTTTGCCTGTTTTTAATTATTTATCTTAAAATTAAAAAGAATTTGCTTTAGTGAAGGGGAAGAAAATGTTTCCTGCTCAAAATTAATTGAGGAATGTGGATGGATATTATGGACATAAAAAACAGTGCTATTTCTTTTTTCTGTTTCTTTATTAACATTATCAGATGTTAGTGGTTAATAGTAGCTGAATTATGTTGTTAGATTAACTTTCCTTTATTCATACTTTGTGATAATTTGCCTGCACTGTAACAATTGAGTGAAAATATCTTTTGGAGCATCGTTAGGTTGACTAATCATATTATTTTAAGAATTTTTTTTATTTTTGTATTATGTAAATTTAAGAAGTTTAAACAAATTTTAACAAAATTCTCTCACAGGTTAAGAAAAGTATGAAGTGGTTAAGAACTGTTATTTCGATACTTACATAGTAATCCGAAAAGGAAGTATCAAGAAAAAGAAAATATTTTCTTATAACTACCATGATAAACTTAACTTTTTAGTATTTTTCAATAATCAAATAAAATGTATTAATATTCAAAATACTTCTTGGTAATGTTTTGTGACTATGATAAGTATTATATATATTTTGGTGATTTATAGAGCATGGGCTGACATGTAAATTCCTGAATACAATTAAATTATAATTTTTTCTATGAAATTGGATAGCTTTCTGGAATCTGTTCATTTTCTCAAAAGGTCAATATTGAATTGAAATCTTCAATGGATTCAAAGCTAGTGGTTATGATCTATTTTTCTAGTTTGAATTGGGATCTGTATTATCTTGTCTTAAACAAATACATTCATTATCAACAAGACGCGATGAATATTTAATATTACTTCTAGTCTTTTTAATTCAAAGTTTTTCTTATTTTTTCCAAATAGATCAAAGTAAATGCACTTATTTAAACACTTAACTGTTTTTTTTCTTCCAAATTTATTTTATCACTTTGTTTCATTCACTATTTTATGTATCTACTGTAGTGTGTTAATTATAGTTGATATATTATTATGCATAATTTTCTAATGATATTTGTTTTAATATTCCATGTAATTCATTAATTTAATTCTGCTTCCTTGATTCATGTTTTAAAATTGAATGACTTAATTATTGCTTTTGTTATAAGTTTTAAAAATATATAATGAACTTTAAACTATAAAGAATATCATTATTGTAAGGACAAATTGCTTTCCACCTTTTAAAAATATTACCCTTTGCCTGAAAATAAACTTAATATTGCCTCTAAAGCAATTTGAGAAAATCCCTTTTCTTAATCATTCTTTTTCCTCAGTGAATTCAAGGGCTAAAAGGACATTTTGTGATAATTATTTGTTTTAAATTACTGTGCATTAATGTCCTGAAGTGAATAAAAATATTAATCTTTTGAAGTCACTGTGACTTTTGGAGAAACTTAAGTTTTCAGTTCTATAATACTTTTTACAAGTTTTAATGTATGTGTATAATAAAATGTTATCAGGAATATTGTTTGACAAGGAGTTTTCTCATAAGGGAGTAAATTATTATTATTGTGGACATTATTCCTCAAATGCTTTTGTAAAGTTTGATATTACTCAGCATTAAGTAAAATGTTCTGGGATATAGATAAATCACAATGAGAAAAATCATATTGAGAGAGAAACCTGCCTCCTCCATGCATAAATTCCATGTCACTACAGGGACAAATGAGGATGATTTCATCACAATTGACCGCTGAAAATTCTGAAACCCTACAATTTGCCCCCCCCTTTTTTTCTGAGGAAGAGTGAAAGGTTGTGTTGTAGTAAGGTAAAATGTATGATGTGTGCATAACAGTATATTGTGGGAATTTAACCAATATGCTATTCTATAAATGCTGAAAACAAGATGGGAAAGTCAGATGCCATGCGATTTGGGTAAACTCAATCATCTACCCAAGATAGTGATTGATCTATGTTTTACAGAATCATCTTGGTAAATGTAATTTCCATATAAGAACATATCAGTTGAATTTTTGAACCTTGGTTAATATGAAGGGATTCTGTAACATATTTTACAGTTTGGAACAAATTTTCTGATTAAGATATACTTGCAGTTTATATGTTGTGATGTGTAATGCATATATACATACACAATTTCCATATGAATCATCATAGATTAATTGTTTGATGTCTTTTATGTAGTTAAAAATATTCAGTGTACCACTTTGTGTTATGACCCCTATCTTTCAATGAAATTCTCATTTGCAGCATTCATTCTATTCTTTGGTCACGTTTCATGCAATTTATGCTTTTCCCTATAATGCCTATGTTGAGTGCATTCCCTTTCTACATTTTGCAACTTTTGGGAATAGGAATATGTGTATGAAAAGTTATGTGGCTTAAATTGAAACAAATATATCTTCTCTTTGTACTTTTAATTTATACAATAAAGTAGTTAAGTTGTCCATTTTGCTTATTTTATATATTTGCTTTGTTAAGAGAGCCATATATTTAAGTATTCATTTTCACATTAGAGTGTATGAATTTCAATAAAATGTATTTAATATATTTTTCAAATGGAACTCTGTGTGCTATTAATTTAAAATATTTGAATAATACATTTATTTTATCAGTTTCCTTTCAAATATGTGATCATTATTTGAGAAAACATTTAATATTTATAATCACACACATTGTATAATATCATTAACTTTGCTGCATTTACTATGCAACAATAGCAAATTGTAATGAAGCATTTAAAAGGTTCAAGTAGCCAAATTTGAATTTTTCGTATCAAATACCTAATAAAAATAAGTTTTTTTTAAAAAAAATTAAACTTTTTCGAATAATAAATATGTTACAGATTCAGATGCTTTCTTTCAACTGTAGTTTTATATGGAGAAAATATGTTGCTGCTGAATACATACATATTTATAGTACAGGTGAACAAAAAACTGAAACAGTTAAGCTCCTTAATGTATTAATATACATGTAAATAAGAACATGTTGAAAGATATTTATAAAAAAAATAATTTGATAGTTTTATTCGTCCATAAACAAACTTCTATTTCAGAATGTAATGTTTTGCTGTTCTCCTATTTTATTATTAAACTGTAGTTTTGTTATTTTAATTGCATTAAAAAAAATTTATCATGTGTTACATGATGCAAGGTGAGTGCAGAGTAGCCTAGTGGTCAAGGTAACAAACTCGTGGCTGGCCTGTCACGAGTTTGGGCCGAGAACCACTGAAGACCCACTGTATAGGAGTTGATGCACGTTAAATCTGCCGAAGCTCAAAGGTCCTCCTGTTGGTATGATATTGAAGTTAGGAGAGGAGAGGGCCAGCTCAGGGTCGTCCTCATCACTTAACCAAAAGTTTAAAATTACAAGGTCCGTTGCCTAAAGTTTTTGAGTAGCTGAATAGTGTGATGTTAATATTCATTACTCACCCATGCAGCATGCATGTGAGGGAAAATTTTGCCTTTAAAATGCTAGCTTGTATAAAATCACTCAAATATGTAAACTTAAGAGTTTTAAAATAATTACTGAATTCATTAGTACAACAGCCCATGAGGACCAAGGTCTACTGTGCATATCTCAGTTTACGTGGCCTTAGGTGCTGGGGTGCATGTGCCGATGCTTCGGTCAAGTGGTCAGTCTGATGCAATTTAAAATAATATATCATTAGAAAACATCAGTTATGCATATATAGCCTATTTATGACATGTAATAATGGTGCAAATGCTATTTTAAATATTGTATTTTCCACTTTGTATAATCCGAATCGATGCTAACTAATGCAAATCCTATAGTGGTAATGGGTGGAAAATAATTATAGTGAAAATGGCTTAACACGAAACTGAAATATTTTTTCATGTTAAAGGATATTGCAAAAAAGAAACATATTCAACAAAATTAAGTTTAGTAGAGTATATTTTATTTACATATATATGTATATATGCATGTATTTAATAAAAATCAATGAACCAAAAACATTCACTAGAACTTAATGAAATTTAATATGAAATTTTCAAGTTTTTTCAAAACCAAAACATTTGAGTTTTTGGAAAATAATTTTATATTTTTCTTAGCATTGCGTTTTTTACCATCAAATTGTTTGATGTCCATTTTTTATTCATTTCATCATTGAAATGTGCCGTCTAAGTAACTGTGCATACTTTTCATGATGCTTCTCATTTCGGATGACGTGGGAACAGGAGCTGCATCAATCTTATCATTTTCGTCATCTGTATCTGCGTCAAAGATATTTTTTGAGCTTTGATCAAACTCTAAAATGTCTTTGTATGCCATAATTGGGGCAGTACACTCATTTTCATCATCTACTGCAACGAATTTTTCCAATGATGCAGGAGGGCAGTTTGATAAAACAAACTTTCTCAAACATTTCACTAAGTGTCTGGTATTTTCTGTATTTTGTTCATTCTCAGCAAGGAAATCCTTTAGTGTTATGCAATTTTTGTTTCGTGTGAAGAGAAAAAATGCATGGAAATACACAGTAGTTTGTCGAGACAGTCATATTATTTTGTGTTAACTGATATTTTGTCTTAAACATATTTCACGGGACTTCATTCTTTCTGAAACTGGGTGTTCTATTTTCATTCAGTTAAATATTTTAAAGTAAAAATATACCCTTGAATCCAACAGTACATCCACGTTAAGGGTAAAGAGCTTTCATTTTTTGTATTTGATCAGATTTCAAAATGAAAAATTTATAGTACATTATTTAATTCTAAAATGAGATAATTGAAAGAAATATATGGCAATCCTTTGCTCTTTATTATGCAATGGTTTTGCAGAAGTGTCACAACTTATTTAGTGTAGAAATTTAATAACTGCATATGAAATTTTTTTTGGCATCTTAAATCAACATAGTGGGTAAATATCTTTTAAGAAAAACAATTAAATTTGAGAATAAAATAAATTATTTCATCAAGAAAATTTAAAAATACGTTAATAATGGAGAAATACTCAAATTTCTATTTAATTTTTGATATCCTTTGAAAGTCAGTTGTTTTAAAAAATTTTATTTCTGATATTTAACTAATCCCCCTTCCCAAAAAAAACATTGAACTATTTTTAAAACTTATGTTTACAACCTTGAATTTTCTGTTATTCTTTTTAATTTTTTGCTTTTTGTAACATTTAGCAATTTTTTGTCATTAGATACTTCAAATTTTGTATTGAAAGGTTTTAATATGGGTTTTCGGTTAATTTTGTACTTTTTAATTTTAAAAACCTTCATTAAATATCTTTATTAAAACCTTAATTATCATAGTTATTCTACTGCAAAATTTTTTACAAGTTATAGGCTCAATCCGGGAACTTTAGAATCCTTCTTCTTAAATATTCATACATGTCTAGATTTGAATGCAAAAAATCACTTCAAACTGTTATTTAATTTGAAAATGTGTAAAATGCAACTAAACTTTTTGTTAAATTTTGTATTTTTAAATTTGCTACACTGGGATTAAAAGTCGTTAGTTTATTATCTTGCAATGCAAGGAAGAATTTTCTTAAAGGACGTACATGAAAAATTGATCGATACCAATGGCACACATCAGTTGTCACAATAATAATTAATAATAATTTTTTTGATGTTGTGGAAAGGTATATTAATACTCATTTATAAAAATAAAAAAAAACACCGAGTCAAAAAAAAACCAGATTTTGGAAAATAACCGGTGATAAAACTGTTCATTGCAATTGTAATTTTCAAAGAAATCTTTCCTTTAGAAGAATGATTAAGAGTTGTGAATATTTCAGTGAAGATCCCGTTTAATTCTTGACTTTTAAAAACCTCTAGTTGAAGAAATGACTGCATTAAAAGTGGTCCAATTATGGTTGAAAAGAGAAATGAAAACCTCTCTCGGAATTGTAGATTGCTTACTGGAAGCCCAATTTTGCATCTCAAATGGAAAAAAAAAAAGAGACCATCTTCAACTAATGACATGGAAAGAAAATGGAAGATTTTTCGTCTCTTTTCCTGCCACAACTGATTGGGTTAAATATCAATTTGAAAGCGGAAATTGTTTTCGTAATTGAATAGATTTGGCCCAAAACAACACGTTTTTAACATACGGGAAGAAGTAAAAATTGATTTTTCTACCGCTGAACATTTATATGATATAAAATAGTTTCGTGATTGAATCGGCTTGGTGGCTTAGAGATAGCGTGCCCGCCTTTTAAGCCCAAGGTTGAGAGTTCGATCCTGGTTGGAGTTGATAGATTTTCTGGACGAGAAAATCGTAGGCGCACATATCATTTGAAGTAAAATATCGCTTGAGAATCAATTCTTTAGTGGTATCAAGACTCTATACAACAACGTCGGTTCGTGATCACTCTGCTTTTGAGGAATCGAACTCTTGACCTTTTAACATCGCGGCAATTTACCGAAATCAACCGATTCTTGGTAAAATTGTCGAATCGCTCACTGGTCCGCCAAACTTTGAAAAATCGCTAATTTGGCGCGTTTTTGCGTGTTGTGTTTTGGAGTAGCAACCCTACCACAACACCGATCCGACTTCTCTCTCACTGATACAAAGATCAAAAGGGTTACCAGATTTGGCGAAAAAACCCTTGGCGGGATAAGTGGCCGATTCGACAATTCACCCGATTCTTGTAAGGAGTTATTGAATCTGGCTTTCCTTCTCGTGCTTACAAACAGTGTGATGATAAGATTAAATTGCTTAATGTATCTGGCAATTTAAAATTTAATTCAAATTAAGCATACATTTCTCTCGCAAGTCCACGGAGATAGTGCTAAATATGATGACTCCGTTCCACTAAATTTTATTGTATTGTTATTTATATATAGTGGCGAATTTTTTGTGTAATGAATGCTTAAATTAATGCAAATAATTGATATCTGGATGTGTATTACGTTAATATTACTTTCTGTTGCATTTATTAGAGGTTAGAATTGTAATAATCACAAGCAACGCCGTTCCTTATATTATAATTACAATTTGGCGAAATGTTGGTGACCGAGCCAAGTGTGCATCAGTTTTGTTGACCGTTTTTGGCGACCATATGGATGCTTCTGGAAATGTACTAATATCACGATCATCATTTATAATCCACACATATTTTTCTCGAAAAATCCGTGTGGATTATAAATAGGGAATCGCTCGCCGAAACTAGTCAGTATTGTCTTGAGCTGTTGAAGAATTGCTTCAGTCGAGTGATTGCTTGCGAATACATTAATTATTTGTATTTCTAGAAGGTGTGAAGACATGGGAATTATTAAGCGAATTCTAGTGCTGTATTCTGCATTTCTAAGGATTGTTTTTCGAGAATAAATTTTCAACGTCCCTGAAGAACTGTTTTGCTCTTTGATACTGATAGCATAAAATCCTACGTAACAACTTTCTCTTGTGTTATGTACTGCATGGTCAATAGGAATATACTGTAATAACGATGGAAAAGGAATTAGAAATCCATGGAGGTGATAAATCTGGTCAGTTGCATTATATCACTTCCGTTAAAGCTCGAAAAGCTTTAATGTGCAGATTACCTAGCTAATCTGCAAATAAACTAAATTGCTCCGTTAAAGTGCGGAATATAGAGTTTCGGTATTTTAACTAGGTAATCTTCACGCTTCGGTTTCCGTATCTTTCAAGTTCAAAATTTTGTTTCATTTTCTTTCTGTTTAGGAATTTTGATTGATTGAAAATGTGGACTCACATCCCAGAATAATTTATCCTAAACATTTAAAAACAGAGTGGCAGAGACGGTTAAGTATTCGAAAAAAGATTCCTTGAATTGATTTATAATAAATTTAATTACGACGACCAGTATCTTCTAGAAGCAAATTAAATGTTAAAAGTTCCACTGTTGCTGAAATAGCAATCGCAACCATGCTAAAAAAAAATTATGGTTCACTAAACTGCATGCATAATTTATCATATGTTTCGAAAAATCTTTTCTTTAATTGTAATATGTTAAACCTTTTTGATTCTTTGTGTTACAGTTTTTCAATTTATTGATTCTATCAACTAATGCGTTGATTGTTCGATTGCATGAACTTAATTCTTTAGATATAAAAAAAAATAAACATTTAATTCAAGGGTTGCCGTTGTTCCACCAAAGATCTTATTTTTACTTTAACGAGTGCTTATCAGGTAAATTCATAGATTACATAGGTAATCTGATAAAGTGTGAAACATTTTTCCGGACTTTAACGGATCCCTCTAATTAAAGTGCAGATTACTTAGCTAATTCAGCAGATTAACTTATTTCTGCACTTTAGCGGTAACATATCCATTTGACTGTTTCATTTCTCATGATTATTGGTATACATACATGATTTTCTCTCTTATAACTTGACAAAATGAATTGTGACTTTTTTTCCTTTAAAAAAAGGCAGTTTTATAAAATTAGCTAATTTTGCATTTCAATGTATGGATGATGCAACACATGGAATAAAAATGCAATATTAATTACTAAGTCATGATCAATTGACTTTTGTAAAACCATTGTCTGTAAACTTTCTACAACATAGTACACTTCAAGTTTTCTGAGAGATTGGGTTTCATATTCGTATCACTTTTTATTAAATAGTTTGAATGCATAAAGGTACCAAAAATATAGTTGTAAAAATAATGAGGCATGGTCCATTCCGGAACAATCAGAGAAAATATTTTGGGAAGTTAGGATTAAATGAAAAAAAATATGTAATACACAATTTTGGTATTTCTCAATTATAGCTGAATGGAATGGTTACTTTTGCATCAGAACTAGATAAGAAACAAATATATATCATTACCATAAAAAATTCTTTAGGTTGTCTCACCATTTTGAGAGATTTTTAAGTAATGGGATGAATTCTTTGTATAAAATTCTAGCGTGACAGAAAATCTGATTTTAACAATAGTAGGATTAAAAAAAAAATCCTGAAGGATTGATATCAATGAAATACAAGCGTGTGCGAATTCTTTTACACACTTGAGTTATACACTAATTGAGTATTGTAAACCTCTTAGCTAAATATTTTTTTTCAAAAAATGAGTGCTATCTTTTTGCGGCCTATGCCCAAATTTACTTCCTAGTTCCCAAATAACACTGTATTCTTAAGTGGCACTTGCAACAATCAAAAAGCGTTTTCAGCAGTTGCAAGTGAAAAAAATAAGTTATTTTTAATCTCACCTCGTTGTTTTTTTTTTACTAGTTTCTACAGATTATACAAGATTTATTTGGTGATCCAAAAGTCCGAAACATTTGAAAATTCAATAATTCACGGAATTAATGAAAGTAAAGAGTTAAAAACTGACGCACATGCTTGAAATGTGTGACTTGTGGTTTTTTTCCGACCACAACACAGATGGAGACCAAAACGTCAGTAACAGCGCATGAAAATCGTGTATAAGGGGGATGAGCTGTAGTGAGAGAGGAAGCATGTACCAGCAGTGGTAACCAGAAAAGGCATTTTTAGTAGAGCTGTATCAGAACAGAGAATCTGTTACAGCAGCTTTACGATCCTATCGCCAAAAAGAGGATGTGAAAGATCTGCGCGCATCGTTTGGTGAGGATTGCGTGTTGAATGCATACAAAATTGCACAAATATTTAATCTAAAAAAATACAGAGAATCTTTAATAACTTGAATATATGATTTATCTTGTTGGTTTTTTTAGTGTTAATAATTCAAAATGCTAAAAATCGTGTTTTAAGCAACAGCGAGAAGTTAAATTGTGATATTTTGAGTTAATTTATTGCAGATTGAAGCATATAATTTTTATTTATAGTTCATGGAAAAACAAAATTTTGGTCGTAAACATTTTCTGGTCCCTCCCCCCCCCCTTTTGTACTTGACTGACGAAATTAAAAAATTATTTTGAATCAAATGTGAATTTTTCGGTTTTGTGTTGTTAGCGTTAAACAAAAACATCTAAAAGAGATAATTGGAATAACTTTGAAGTTGCAAGGAATTTTGATAAGAAAAATAATTATCATAATTGATTTCAGAATTAAAAAAATTAGGCTCTGTTTTACATATTTTCTTATTTCTCATCCTTCCCAGCATCCTTTTTGAATCCATCCTGGTTGAAATTTTCAGCTGCTTTTTATTAAAGAAAAGAAAGACCTGAACTAATGTTTAATGAAAAAAATATTGATAGGGCACTTTTTGATTTGGAGCTCAGAAAATCACAGAATTTCGTATTTTGTCGCCAGAGCACGAAGCTCTTTTAGTAAACACTTATTTAACTATCCTAAGTTATTTTTTTTTTAAAAAGTCAAGTTTCTTTTTTATGAAGAATGGCTTAAATGTGCACCGGACATTTTCTATACGTTTCACACAATTAATGATTACGTATTGTATTTTAACACTCATCTTGCATCCTTCGGAAAAATAGGTGATATTTATAGGACACTATGAATTTGCAGTAATAAACTCCTAATTAAGGTGTGCTTTTCTTTATTCAATTGTATGTAATTTTTTGGCAGTTACAATCTCTGTTTAATCCGAAAGAATCATTAAATCTTATTTTAGACCGAATGTGATGATGAAGACATCTAAATTGGCGCCTCATTCTCAAAGCTTCTAAGTCACGCGAGGTATTCTGCCGACTCATGGGTTCGAATCCTGTCGCCACTGAAGACTCTCCATACAGAGGGGATGATGCACACTAAATCTTTCGAAACTCTCGTTGGCGTGGAGAGGAAATTTGGGGCATGTGTCATTGTCACTTGACGTGGTTCAAAATGTGGTTCGATGTGTGACGTTGATAATCAATTAATCTAACCCGCTAGTATTTAAACCACAATCAATCGTGCTATTAGAATTCACGCGCCTCGCTATAAACTTAAATTGCTATTCGAAATATGTCTGCTGTTGCACAAATCGAACGTATTTAGATTCATAAAGAGTACTACAGGAAACGTAACTATTTTGTGAAAAAGATTCCTGAGTATGAAAATAGATCTTATTAAAATATTTAGAAGTATATCGTGTTGAATTTAAAGCCTAAATGTTTTAATTTATTATTTAATTTTTTTTTACTTAAAAAATAAAAAACAAAGTTTTTTTAGGTCATGTGTTAGAAACTTTTTTGTAAAAAAAAAATTCTTTTCATTTTGCTTATTTTTTTTATTCGGACTTCAGTTGATTGCTCGAAAAATGTTTTTAAAAGTCATACTAATAAAAACTTTTTAAAAAATTTATAAATTTAAATGCTAACATATTTATTTAAACGCTTCTCGCTGAAATTGAATTTCTGTTTGCCGAAGTTTTGAGATAATTTCCTATCCAAGCAGATTTTATTTATATATTATGCTGTAATCTGAAATTCCTATTTTTGTAATCAGTATCTTTTATATATATAGAAGAAAAGCAATCACTTACTTATCATGGAATTTCCAAAACTATCACATCTACAGACTTGAAATTGAGTAAGCATGTTTCTTTTTTTGAGTAGAAACCCGCTAAGATCGAGTTTTGCGGATATCGGCTCCCAAGAGGGTTATGGGGGATGTTATGGAGGAAAATACTTTTTTTAACTACTAGACGTATAGACTCGATATTTTTCAAGTATATTTATGTGCTGAGTAGAGATCTACGCTGAAAATGGGCTTTATGGAAATCGATTTTTTTTGGGGGGGGGGAGGTATGGGGTCGCGTAAAAGATAATTATACTTCCATTTTAGAAATTCAGGTCAGGAGATAAGAATTTTTTTTTTAATAAACTCAAAAGCTTAGAACTAAAATACCAATAATTCAAAACAGAAAAAGAAAAAAAAAAAAAAAAAAGCAGTGTTTTGAACCAGATGAAAATGAAATAACCAGCGAAGTAGGCCGTTAACGGCTAATATGTATATATATACTAGCCGCCCTCTTCGCTAGGTGTTTTATGATATAGTATAGATATATACTGATATATAAATATACACAATTACTGATATCTTAGTTCTAGCATTAAGCGTTTGAATATATTGAAAAACATTCGTATAACCCTCACCTCATTACTTAAAAAGGACAAGAATAAAATCTCTAAAATTTAAGTAGAATAATTTTTTACGCCCCCTCCCAGTGGATTTTTATAAACCACCTTTTTAGTGGATCCCTAATCAACAAAATAAATATGCTTGCCAAATTTCAAGTATATTTGTTCAGAAATGTGAATATTTATCTATAACGCCCCTTAACCCCTCGCAACCCCTTTAAACATTAATCTTCTCAAAACAATTTTTGCAGCGGATCTCTGCTCCATGAAAAGAATATACCTGCAAAATTTCAAGTCTGTAGATCTAATATTTCATAAACGGGGACCATTTTCTATAACCCCTCGCAGCCTCTTCTTGGGGTCTCTTTTGCAAAAAAAACCCTTCTTAGCAGATCTCTACTCTATGAAAGGAACCTGCTTTCCGGATTTCAAGTCTGTAGGGCTTATTCCTTAGATATCGTGATGAGTGAGTCTCTTTTCTTTATGTATAGAGATTTATGAAGTAGAAACAATTTTTAACATTTTCAACATAATTAAAGGTCACAATTTTAATAATTTCTTGTCTCCTATTCGAAAGCATTCTATTCCTGTTCATCAGCAGAACTAGCTTGGAGGTCTCAATTATGTAAATTGCAAAAATTAAGTTTCTTTATCTGTGTGTATAGTAAAAAAAGAATGCACATTGAAGTATATTGAAGTAACTGACTTATAAAAGAGAAATCAGAATTGAGCTACTTTTCTCAATGTCACAATATTTTCCCTTTTCATGGATATTCTAATTTTATCCAATTGACTGATATTCAAGAGTTTAGGGTTTATATATATCCTTCTATGATTTGATTTGATTTTTAATTAACGACGCACTTTAAAGCAACACGAGGGCTATTGGTGAAGAGCCTTCTAATTTTGAACCTCGGGCAAGTGACGATGACCACATTTGAGCTGTCACCTCTCTCTCCGAACAATCACACCACGCCAAAAGGAGGATGTATAGCCTCGACAGATTTAATGTGCATCAGCCCCCTCTATATTCAGTGAAACCGGGAATCGAACACACGATTCGCCAATTACGAGTATGACCATGACCACTAGGCTCCGACTACCGCGGCCATATTCTTCAACGGAAATTAAGATTTGGTAATTTAGAGATTATTACAAATGTTACCTTTTTCTGACGATAATTCCTTCATCAAATATAGTGATGATTAGAATAGTTTTAATCTAATTAAAATTTTTAAATACGGAATTATATATATACACACAAGTTACCACGATATTTATCAACACACAGCAACGCTCTTCACCACGTTCTCAACCCTACTACTTAAAGAGCAAGGCAATTTATGGCAAAGACTGGTATTGAATCTGAATGATGCAACAACCTTTCTCTTCCTACTTAGAGTTATTAGCTTTATTTTTTTTTAAATAATTCCACACGTTAATTTTTTCCCCGAACAGCCCACAAAATTAGAATCATTTACAGTCTCAGCATAAATCGAAGCACATCCTCCCCACCCACAAGGGAACATCGACCCCCTTCCCCCAACCGCACACCGACGCAAATCCACTTTGATAGGCAAAGGACAGGAGAGAGAAATGGGTCTTTCACAAAAACCGAAAGCCTGTTTTCCCTGCTTCCGAGGTGCGCGCGCTTGCGGGGGCGTTCGGGAGATGGGGGAAGGGCGGCCAGCAGTTGAGCGGATTCCCCCTCTTCCCTTCTTCCCGCACCACCTCTCCCTGTGACGTGGCGCGGTGTACGCGTAGAGCAGGCCGCGCTGTGGCTGCGGCAACCTCTTCTTCCAGTCGCCTTAGCATGGCGTCCATGGGCAGTCCCTCCTCCTTCGCTGCGATGTGCGGGGGCCGGCGGCCGCACTGAGGGACATGGGTCGGCGATGGAAGGCGTCGACATCAGCCAATTCTCGGAAGAAGAGCAAAGGATACTGCGGAACGTCTTCGCCCGGGCACAAGATGAGGAGGAAAGGGACAAGATCAAGTTCAGGTCAGTACACCCCCCTCTTTTCCCAATTCTTCTACTGTGTGGATACCGCACAACTCTTCGCTTCGCTATCCCATCCCAGTTCCCTTTTCAGTCCACCTATCCCTCTGTCCCGGTTTGGGTCTAGAGGAAAAGGCCATCCCGGTCCTGTATTGGGCTTTACAGTGTGCGTGTTTAGGGATGGCTCGAAGAGTCGCAATGGCTGCTCCCGAATCGGGTCAAGCGCACGATCCTTACCGTCCACGACCCGTTCACCACCCACTTCGACCCACTCTTCGATGGGGTTGGCTTTTGGTTACAAAAAGGGCTTTATGTAACATCGGAAATACTCTATAGAACGTCCATCCCTTAAATTGAGACTTTTAATTGGATCAATTGTTTTAAATGAGCGAAAGAGGTGTGCGATGGCGAGACACAAAGTGTCAGATATGTAATGTTCTTCTTTACCCTTCTTTTTTCCCCGGGACAAACGAAAGGGAGAGATTCTTTTGCGCTGACGTGTTTTTATAATGATTTTTCTTAAAAAGGGATTTTTTTAAAGTAGAATTTTTATTGTAAGCAATCGACAAAGATACGAATGATTCGGATGAGAGAGAGGAGAGATCGAGTATGAAGAAAGTTAAAAATAGATTTAGGCTGAGGAGGAGATAATGCTGAAATACTGCGAGTTAAGAGAGTGTCCCATGTTTTGATAAAAGCCCTTTTTATTGTTTTTAGTTTCGAAATTAGTAAGGCTTTAAGACAAATAATTATTTTTTTAGATACAACATATTAAAATGTGTTAGAGTAAACAAAACAGTACGTTTCGAAATTGGTTTGGATATTTCTTGATTTCATTTCGAAATATACTTCAGTGCAGTTAATTTATATTAGTTCTGAATAGGCCTACTTATTTATATCGTCCGATAAATAGTTAAATAACTCAACTTTATAGCATTAATTATATTTGTAAATAACCACATAGAATAAATATAAATAAGTGTTCAATATATTGTATTTATAATAATTTAGTATTTAGTAAACTATTAAGAATTTATTATTTCGATTATATTAATTAGATTTACTAATTACATGCCTTGAAATCACAGTTAGTTTGGGGGTCAATGATAAATGAATTTGATCTATGTTGTCCTCATTATTTCTATCATATTTTATGCATCTTTATTTTTCTGATGTTTGAAAAAACTATTTAATGGTAATTATAACTAATTAAGATATAAATTCTCCCAAATTGAATCAGAGTCAATTTGACTGATTGTTTTTTTATTAGGTATAGTTTTAAAAATAATTCGCTATATCTTTGATGGTTGTTCCTATTTAATAAAGCATATCTATCTTATATAAAATTAGAAAGAACTTGATTCAACTGAAAACGTCCCCTGTTTTTGAAAAAATTCTATACATCCTAAAAGGCTAGGATATAAAGTTTGGTAACAAAATAAATGGTAATATGCATCATTATATTGTATAAACTTAATCAGTGTTTTTTTTTACTAAAAATATTTCTTGAATTGAAGAAAAAGTCAAATATTTTATATTATTTATATCTGATCAAAAATAATTATATATTATCACTTTAGAATAATATATTTGATATCTGCATTTGCTACTATTATTACTAATTTCAAAAAGAGGTTGTTATTACAGTCAAACACATATAAGATAAATAGAATAATACGGATTTCAAAGCTAAATAAGTATATGAGCTGTTGATTTCATTATTATTATCAAAAATTATGAATATAACAATATATAAAAATTATGTAAAATATATAGAATTCACATTCATTCTCTATACAAGTTAATATTTTATTGGATTACATTGATTGTGAAACCTATTAAATGTCATTTTGTTCAGAAGATATGTAGCATCTCAGCTACAATATATATATATATATATATAATACCCAACAATATTTATAGAATTGAAATACAGGAGAAATAACTACTCAGATATCTAAGGATTAAAAATCAAAAGCATATTTTTATGTTATTTTTTGTCAAATATATTTTTGTGCACAAACACAACGTTAAAAATTTAGCAATTTAGCTTGAGATGCACCCTCCCCCCTCTTTTCACTGTAAAAAAATTATAGCATCTGGTTGACATTTAAAAAAATTTTATTTTCTCCCTGATAAAAAAAAAGTTTTCTTATATGAAGTTTTCATAAATTTAACAAAAGTTTCTCAAAAACGTCACTGAACTCAAATTTACTTTTAAATGGAAACAAAACATTTTCGATGCAAATTTATTAATAATGTCATAATTAACAACAATTCCGAATGCATTACTTTTCTAACACGTAATAATACAAATATTTTTCATATTTAAGCAAAAAAGTAATCATTGAAAGGTACATTATAAATGAGACAAAATAAGATTTTATAGTTTGTTCCCTTTTCAAGCTTGAACAAAAAATAAATAAATAAACAATAATTGTACTTTTATGGAACAGAAAAGTTTTTATTTGAACGTATTTGTATGATAGTTAAAATCAATAAATTTATATAGAGATAAGTATCATTTGAAAATGTACTCGATGTGTGTGTGTTTTATTAAATTAGCTGGAAATATCTGAACTTTTTAATTCTTAAAATATTTTTTTTTTTTTTTCATTTGTATGCCGTTAGAGTCGACATAAGTTTTCTATATAATAATGCATCTTGAAGTATCCTGGTTTCCAAACTAGTTTTTCTCCCTTAGCGAATGAAATCTGTAAAAGTGTTTACTTTGCAACGATAGTTATTCTGCGGAAGAAACATAAACACAGCAACCTCAATTTTACCCGTGTAATGTTACAGTTCTACCTACAAAGAATAAATAGCATTGCTTATTTAACAATTACTCTCATAAAATGTTACACAAGATAAATGATATTTTAATAAATGGCATTTGTCTTCATTTTTTATTAAATGATGAAAATCATTTATTATAAAAGTAAAAATATTTTTTTTTAAGTAATGTATTAAGTAATGGGTTGATTCATAACTTATGCGAAATTATATATATATAAGTTCCGTATAAACATTTTTTAATGAATATTTAAAAAAAAAAAAAAAAAAGGCGATTTGGAAATAAATTTGAAACAACCTAAGAATATTATTTGAAGGGAAGAAAAAGTTCGAAATATGTTTCCATTTGTCAAAACAATAAATTATTTTTAAAAATATCGAATTTTCGAACACATGTTATTAAAGAATTTTGTGTAATTATATGGTTAACCCCTTATTTCTTCACAATTGCATTCAACACATGTAGAGTTAGTTGATTGTTTAAAATTTAGTTTTATTACAATTCGGTTTTGTTATGTATGAAGTTTTTGTATAATAATTGTGTTTGTGTGTGTGTCATAGTTTTATGATAATGAATACGATGTTTGTAAGAAAAGATGTTTATATTGCACAGTAATTGAATTTTTGTACAAAAAACAGCTCGTTATATTTTTGTTATTATCAAAAGAGAAAATTAATGTATTTAAAAACAGGGTGATAGGAAAAACTTTCAGAATAAAAGCATGCAAAGATGATTATTTTATAACAAATCACATAAAACAAAAATAAAGCTACTTTTAAAATATCAAAATTTACTATTCTTAAAATATCTGAATTTGACTTTTTTCAATTCTTACTATTCGTTCACACTCTCTCTATATATATTTATATACCTTGCTCAAAATTTCAATCGTTAATAAAATACTTTTTATTCATCCACTCAAGTTTTAATGCATTTTTTTATACTTTAAGTGGATGACACTTGATGTTGATACAGTTTCTTTCAACTATTAATTCATTAACTAAATTAAATTGATTAATTTTAGCTTTACGTGGGAGAAAAATTTCTCCATATACATATGTATATTAATTGTAATTATTTAATAAAAAGTAACTAAAATAAAATTTTTTTGTTTACCTAAGTAGAAATTGGCTTTAAAATTATTTTTTTATGTTACTTGTTATTTTTATAGATGATTTTATTGATGAATATTTTCTAGCACATAATCAAGCAATGTAAAAAAAAAACTTTAAAAAAAAAGAAATTTAATAGCTATTTTCTGAAGGCCTTATTTCGTTGGAAAAAGTAAAATATTTTTTAAAAAATAGAACAAAAATATTTTTTTTTGTAAGTTATTAGAAAAAAAAAAAAAAAAGGATTTAATTTATGTAAAACATGGCCACGTGACCAATGACGCATCAGTTAGATTTTGTCCCACTTTCATTAAAAATGGAAATTAAATCGTAATAACTGAAGCTATCTGTGAAGTGAACTTATTTTATTTAAATACATCGTGGTTGTTCACATTTGTACATCATTGGTTGTTTAAAAAAATGCTTTGAAATGTTCTATTTTAATTTTCAAAACTAGTTTAAAAGAAGTCTGAACTCTGATATCTTCAAAATAAGAATATGATTTTTATGGTAAACAGCATGTCAATAATTGCTTTTTTTCGATGTTTTTTGAAGAAAATTCGAAGATATGTATCATCAACTATTGCATTATTTCTGTTAAGTCAATATTTTATATACATTTAAAATTTTTACAATATTTAATACTTAACTTATTTTTCTTCTATTGTATTTTAAATTGATTAATTATTTTCATTTCAAACAAAATTTTCAAACAATAGTTTTGAGAGGGAGCGAAGTTTTGAATTAAATTTTTTCAACGTATAAAAATTCTGTACTGATCAAACTTAAATTTTGTTATTAAATAATGAATTATATTTGTGTGTATCTACTCAAATCAATTTATAATACAAAGTTTTGTCTAATAGCTTAATAATGCTAAAGTTAACACTTAAGTTGCTGGCTCATTTCATCATTATTCTGCACAGCTTAACAGGGTATTTTTTGGAGGGGGGGGGGATCAAACTCAATGTGGGCTATTCTTATAGTAAGTACCCTAATCGATATTTTTTTTATTGAAATGTGGCATCAAAATAGCAGCTGAATAATCAAAAATTTGAGGACGAGCTATTTCTTAATTAGAAAAAATTTATTCTTGTATTCGAGAATTTAACAGTAAGAATCTAAATATATAACTCGTAAACTTTAAAAAATTAAGTACCTCCACGAGTGGCTATATAATAATCAAAGGAAATTTAGATTATACTAGTCAAAAAACATAATTAGTAATAAAATAACTGTTAATGCATGTTAAAGTTTAAGAATAGTTGCCATTTGTGATGAATTTTCTACTGTTCCGTAATTTTTTCAAACAAATTTTGTGTGTAATTAAAGTAGTTGAATTGGTTTTAAAACTCTACATCAATAAGAATAAAATAATTTGTTCAAATGTTTCGACTTGTAATTTACCAGACACTAACTGTTGACTGACAACTCTTTTGTAATGTATCATTTACCATATATTAAATTTTGTTCAGAAAAATTCAATCGATTATATATATATATATATTTTGCAAATCCACCTAATAAAAAACTAGAATTCATTTTTTTAAAACTTTTTCTTAAGAAAAATATTATTAAAGTTGTTCTCTTTCCAGATTTTAATATAAGTGTACGCTTTGTGTTTTGCTCATTTTGCTATATTCACTCGATTTCTAAATAATATATCTAAGTATTCAATAGTCTAAGTTATGTAAATTATTAAGCAAGCAACCTTAACATTTCTACACATTTCATTTAGATTTATTCTCTAATTTCCCCCACTTTTTTGTAAATTTATAGGTTTTAAATTTCTTGTAAACATGAGTTTTGTTGAAAAGTCTGTACACCAACATTTTTTAAAATAACTTTTGATCTATTTGAAGAATTTTTGTTCATTTTGAAAGGATTCTGTTCTAGTTTAAATTTGAAATATAAAGAAAATTCTAATTTTTGAACTAATATTGGGTTGGCAAGAAAGTAATTGCTCGGTCTTTTAGTGCTAAATTTTTTCTTCACACACAAAAAAATTAATTTAATTTGTCAAATATCTTGCTTTTTGTTCAATTACCTGTTGCAATTTTCCTGATAATTTCAAGAATCTGCTCTCATTGAGTCTCTGGTCCTTATCAGCAAAAAAAATAAATAAATAAAAAAATTACCATGTGTTATAATAAAAAATTTTACCTTTTAAAAACATTTATAAAATTTGAAATAAATAATAATTGGATGGTGCAAGGTCGGGGCTATATGGAGGATGCTACATCAATTCCAACAATTTTGTATGTCTTGCTAAAGGTTATGTTAAAGAGGCATCAAGTTTGGATCGCGATCTTTTTCAATTAATGTTATTGTAGATGACCTTGCACCATCGGATTATCATTTATGTTGAAGTTTAAGAAACTTTTTGAATGGAAAAAATTTCAGTAATAACGATTACCTCAAATCACACTTGGTTGAGTTTCTTTCTGGTAAGTACCAGAAACTCTATAAGTTCGAAATCATGAAGTTGCCAAAAAAGTGACAACAGGTAATCAAACAGAATGGAAGATATTTGACTGATTAAAGCTTATTTTTAGTACAGAAAAATTTTACTCTTAAAAAAACCGAAATAACTTTCTTACCACAATAAAGAAAACTACAGTTTGTGTGGAAAAACAATATATTTTTTATCAGACCTGGGAGAAAGAGAGAGATGATTTATTTTGAACAGTACCTGTGTAATATGCACTACTTATAATGCTTGTTTTTTAAGTATATCAAAAAATCCATTTCTTTACGACACAAATCAAAGTACATTTATGGGCCATTTTTCTTATCAAAATAGAATTACACTAATACAATAATCTGAAATCTTACGATATGAATAGAATGTAAATTGATAGCAAGAATATGTTCTTTTTTATGTGTTATACTATCGATGACTGCCGAATCACGTTTCACAAAAACATATTTAAATTATTTATCACAGTAAATAATATATTCTTAGAAAAATATGTTTGAATTCAAAATTGCTAAGAATTATAAAATTATATACATATCATAATGAAATTACTTTTTTATACACGAGTGTGCTGAAAACCTGAATGTATCTCTAAATTAAAATTTATAATGAATTAATGATCCTTAGAATTACTAAAATATAAATAAAAATTAGTAAGCTTTTTTAAATATCTAGCTCACTTTCTAGTTATAGTTTCACTTTTTGAACGAGAGAAGCCTTTTCTCGTTTAAAAAGTGAAACTAGAGCGGAATCCTAACTCATATTTTCTGTTTATGTAAAACTTTAGACAATGTTTTATTTTTTTAACCCTATTATGTTAGAAAAATGAAATATTTACAGAAATTCATTGTTATATAATTTTTTTATTTAAAAAAATAAATGTTTTTTTTTAAAAAAATTTCAAATGACATCTTTTTAGAGTAGCTTTTAAAAAATAATATTAATCAGTTCTGTTTGTACTATTTAGTTATTTATATATATACTTTTCTCTCAATTAAGGTATCCGAACACGTTGAAAATGACTAAATTCAGTCAAGACAGATATTTTTTATTTTATTGAATAGAGCTATATTTTGTCTTTACGAAACATACTTTGTTTTGTTTCTACGCTACCTAGAGGCCAAATTACAATCAATTTTATAAAGTTAGAAAAACCGGAAGTGGGTTTTTGATCTACCAGAAGTGGGCATTTAAATGGCTCAAAATCTATCATGGCGAGTCTGATAACTCAAAATATTACAAATGTATTTCTATAAAACTTTTTGAACCTGATATGTATGTTATTTTCTAGAGAATGTGCTAAAATATTTCTTATTCTATGAATACTTTTTGAGTTATGGCTCGTTATTTAAATAATGGTCTCATAAAAAATGTAACATTTCTTATAATGTTTACTCAATCATCTCTAAAATTTTCAAATTTTAATAAAAAATTAAAATTTTATTATATTTTCTAGATAAATGCATCTAATTTGTTTTAGTTATACTTTTACTAGTATATGTTTATTACTTTTTTCTCTAACTGCTTTGAAGTTTTTCAAAAATATTGCTAAAATTTCACTTAAAAATGTGATTTTTGTAAAATTTAGGCAATTTATTTTAAATTTTGATAAATAGTAATATTTATTGATATTGAGTCCTAAAAGAGCATTTATAATGTTTTAGTATGCTATTTTGTTAAAAAGTACTCCAAACGTGTTCGGATACTTTAAACACAGAAGAAAATAGATATAGTTTTGAGCCAATTTATGCAGTATCTTGTGCTGTTTATTTTACGACTCTAATGGTTTCAAACGCAAAATAAGAATTTCATAGAGATACACACAATTGTTCTTTGGATTAAAAATTGCTGGAAAAAAATAAAATTTAGAAATAATGTGTACAAACGATATTAGAAAAATTCTTTTTATACAAAAAGTTTATGAAAACGAATTTTACATTCAACTTATACACACAACTATTGAAATTATCTATAAAAAATATAAAAAACAATATTAGTTCGCCGCCTATCATACATTAAAAATTGGTAAAAAAGTAACTAATATATATATCTATCTATCCAATTGAATGTAGTTTACCGTAAAATTGAGACCAAAAGAGAGATTTTGTTTGCTTAAAATGTTTTGTTTCAACTATCATGTAAATAGTCTTACGTTAATGTGTCCATAATGATATTTAAAATACTCGTTTATTGTTATTTAATATCAACTAATTTTCATGTTATCATTTTAATATTATTTCTGGGTTTTTATTGTTTAATTAGTAGCCACAACTCAAGTTAAATTTCAAACTATAGTATGGCTATCATCGCAGACAGTAAATCTTATATAAAAAAATAAATTTAGGAAAGAATACAAGAATACACGTAGAATTCATGTAGGAAATTTCTATAAAAAAGCTTTGAAAAATGATTTTCACAAAGAAAGTAAACAAAAATAAATATTTTAAGTAAAACTATTAGGTGATGAACTATTTTTTTCTTTTAACGCCTATTTAAATACAAAATCAAATCTGTATAAGTTTTTCTTGCTCAATATTCAAAATAAATTCTCAAATTTTAACAGAATACGTAGAATATTCATTTCAAATTTGTTAAAAATCCATAGTCTTTGCAACAATTACATTGCAGAATTATTTTAGATTTTAGACTGTGTTATATAAAATTGTTTAATTATTTAAATAATAAAGGATGCCGAGCAGCTTTTACAAAAATGACAAAAAATAATGCTTATAAAAAAAATAAAAGAACTGTAATTAAATTCTTATCTGCTAAAGTATTGGAATTAAAGATTAATAATTAAACCCTACGCTCTCTTAAGAGTTATTGGCAAGTATGCAAGTGAATCGAAATTACAATTACCACGCATGCGCGTTAGAAATAGTTTATAGTGTGACAGTGTGTTATATACGTTAATCTGGAAAAACCTAGCGCGTTAAGTATACTTTAATTTCAGGGGTATAATGCGATTAATTTGATGAAAATCAGTCAAAAAATTAAAAAAATAAATAAATAAAATACTTTTTCCTAACTCAAATTAATTTTGATATACTTCTCAACTATCTTATACAATTCGAGAATTTTAAGTTAAAAACAAATTCAGAATTATATAATTAATTTTATATCCATTGATATTCCCATTCCGATTGCAAATTATATCTTAAGGTGATTTAACTGGGAACAAAAAAAAAAAAAATCATTAGTTTTTTCTTCATTTCAAATGTTAAAGCTTTTCCCTTTGCGCCAAATTTTTTAATATTTTTTTTCTAATTATTGCTATTTGGTTTACATTTCTGTATCAAAACAATGCTTATCTTTTTTTTTTTAAAAAAAGTTGAATTTTGAATTTATATATTTTTTAAAGCAATATTTAATAAACATTCATGGGAAAAAAACTATTTACGAATTTGAATCACGTTATAAAAAAATAACTTTTGTAGTACAATGTTCGACATATTTGTAAATAAAATTTCTTGCGTACGTTAATGACTGTAAGAGGAGTAGCATTTTAAAACCACCTTTTGAATTTTTAACTATTTGTAAAAAAATTAAATGTGTGTGCGGTTTGCTTTTGTGTGGTATTTTAAGCATAAATCTTGTTTTAAATTTACATAGGTTGCAAGTGAAAAATTTGTATAAGCCATTCAAATATTTTCATTTAAATCGTACCATTTGCTAAAAGTTTCAAATTTAAATAACTTTTATCGAAATGTCTTTAAACTAAAAATTCTTATAGGCTAATTAATGACAAATTATTTTAGACTAAAAATATCTTATTTTAAGAACTAAAAATATCTTTTTTATATGGTTTATTTAAATAATTATCGATTTATTCGATATGTATCGATTATTTCATACGATATATATCGATTATTTCATACGATATATATCGATTATATCATACAATATGTATCGGTTATATATGATGTATATATGATAACATCGATTAAATAACTATCGAATGTATTCTTTGTACTTTTAATCTACTTATTTTAATATTGAGATTCAAGATAAAGTTTGAATTTTTTTTAAATCATTGATATAATAGATAATACAATTATTTTTTCTCGAATAATTAGTTAGTTGCTTATGTCAAAAAAAATTAGAATTCTATGAAACTTAATTAAATACAAATTTTTAAAGAAAGAAGCTGGTTTAATTCTGACTCATCAATTTTTCAAACTCATTCGAAAGCCAGAATTAGCCTCCCTCGTTGCTTATTGATTTTTATTTTACTAATAAATAAAAATATTCGTTTTTTAAAAAAAAAAAAAAAGTCGTCAGGCGTCTTTATTAAGCCGCATTCTTACAACGTGTTTATGGGAGTCAGGGAAACACGAGAATTTCGAACATATTGAACAAACTCTTTACGACCAATAGCTTTAAAGAGATATGAAGGAAAAGAAGTGGCGATTCGAATGTGGTAAGATAAAGACATCAGGAAAAATAATGTTTGAAAATTAAGCTTAAAAAGAGGAAATGGTGATTGATCATAAGAGGTGAGAAATAGCATTCATTAAAGAAGTTATACGCATGGAAAAATTAATATTCTTTTTTAAAAAAACGACTCACATGCTTATTGAATGGCTTTTTGCCCATTTGAGCCTTTGTCAATCTGACAGAGTGGTGGCAATGAGATGGACACACAATCTTTTCCAAAAAGAAGTGAAATCCCGATGTTTGCCAAATTTTTGCATGATTTAAGTATGCCTACTGAATGCAGAATATTTTGTTCATCCCTTTCCACTCCCATAAAAAAAGAAAAAGAAATATCTTTTGCAAAAAAGAAAACGACAACCCTAGTTGTCGTTTAAATAGATCAAAGAAGTTGCGTTGTGTCCAAACTAATGCATCACATGACTCCACGTGATTTGCATATCTAAAGCTGTTAAAGCAGAATTTTTTACAAATAGCTTTCCAAAAAAGTTTTTTTTTATCATTAAATGATTGAAAAAGGCACATTTACATTTTGTTTAGATTTTAAAAAGAAAAGAGTAAAAAAAATTTTTTTTTCGCATAGAAAACAGTTTTAAATAAGTTTTAGAAAAAAAATGGCTGTGTGTCCTAAATAGTTGTTTATACCGATAAGTACTTCCAAGCAATTTTATGTGCGAATTTTTGGATGATTTTATAGCTAAGCAGTAAATATTTCACAAGTATCAGGCCCATCTAACTTACGATATATCACCTCCAAATTTGAATCGGTAATTGTTAAAAATAAGTTAGACATATGTCGAATGTAAGTATAACTAAAAATTGGGGAAATTAAAGTTAAGAAATTTTTACTAAAACCAATAATTATGTATAATATAATTCAGCGGTAAAAATAGTCTCTTTGTATTTCGGGAATGACACATGTTTCCACAGCATAAAAGGAAGAATAGGTAATATATATATATTACACAGTATATGCGTGGTCGCTGTAAGCTAGTGGTGATGGTCACGTGACCAGCGTGTCATGCATTCGACTCATGATGCCCCTGAAGACCTACCGTATAGAGACACCAGTGTACGTTAAATATATCGAGAGTCAAAGTCCTCTTGTTAGTGAGGCATTGAAGGGGTGCCAACTTAGGTGCCGTCTTTCTCACTTGACCATGGTTTAAAATTTCAAGGTAGTAACCCTTGTGTTGCTTTATTGCATGACATTATTTAACACTCACTCACTTACTACAGAGTAAATGGTATGTGTGTGTTTCAGGGTTTTTCTTACATTTGATGATAACTTGCGAGTTTAATTTAATTAGCGTTTCATTAGATTTGTTCAATGACCTACGAATTAAAAAAAAAGGTCGACAGGCCCCAAATCCTTCTCTCCTTCCCTTAAACACCATTAAATTATTTTTGAAACATTATTTCCGTCAATGATGTACACAACGAGGAAGAATCTAGAATCAAAAGTTATTCTTCATCCGAAAGAATAGTTTTCTTTGAGTTTCTATGAGCGATTATATAAACTTTTGGAAAATTAGAACATAACGTTCATTAATATTTACAATAACGACATTGTGTGTGTGTGTTTTGCAGTGAAATACACTATCTGGCCAAAAGTATCCGGATACCCAGTGGTATGCACTTAGAGCGTACTGAGGCACATATTAATATGATGTTGGTCCCCCTTTTTTGCATGGATGACAACCTCCACACGTTTGGGAAGACTTTCCACCAATTTTTGATAGGTGACCATAGGAATTTCCTTCCAGGCGTCCATCACAGCTGAAGTGAATGCTTGCAGTGAGGATGGTCGATTTGGCTGGCTACGTAATCTGCGCTCTAATTCGTCCCAAAGGTGTTCTATGGGATTTATATCGGGGCTCTGAGAAGGTCAGTACAGTTTTTGAACACCCATTTCGTCAAACCACGTCTGTGCAAGCCTCGATGTGTGAATGGAGCAGTCATCCTGCTGGAAGAAAAATGGGCCTGCCCCGAAATATTGCCATAGAGTTGGGAGTGCAGCATTGTCCAGAATGTCCACATACATTTCAGAGTTCATGTTTCCATTCACAGGAACTAACGGACCCAGGCTAAACCACGAGAAACACCCCCACACCATTATGCTTCCACCACCAAACTTAACAGTCTGCACAATGCAGTTACTAAAGAAATGTTCGCCGGGTATCCGCCAAATCCAGACGCGTCCATCCGACTGCCAGACTGTAAAGCGAGATTCATCATTCCAAAGAACAGTTTTCCACATGTCTACAGTCCAGTGACGGTGAGCTCTACACCATTGCAATCCATGCTTCGCATTCTGTGGAGTGATGTTTGACTTGTGAGCGGCTGCACGATCATGGGATCCCAAGTTTTTTAACTCTCGACGGACAATCCTGTTCCTAACACTAATTCCTGATGAACTTTGGAACTCCTGAGAAATTTCCACGAACGAGGACTTGCGCTTTTGTTTCACTACCCTTTTCAGAGTTCTGCGGCTGCGTTCACCAAGTATTTTCGGCCTACCGGTGCATTTTTCTGCCGTTTTACTGCCTCGACGTTTCCACTTCACAATTACATCACTCACAGTAGATTTCGGCTTCTGTAGAAGGTCCGTAATCTCACGAACTGATTTCCCACAAAGGTGTGATCCCACTATACTGCCACGATCAAACTCACTAAGCTCCTTTGACTTACTCATTGCCTCACAAACGCATAAATACAATCTGACAAACCACTACCAACACTTTTATAGCTTTCAATTACGTATCAAATTGCGTCACTCGCCAGAACCACTTTTTTAAGGGGTGTCCGGATACTTTTGGCCAGATAGTGTATTATCTGCTCTCAAGATTACTTAAACTCCTATTTAGACATGTTGTACATTTTCTTCCTCGAACTCTTCCTGGAATCGGTTGCAGTTAAATAACACTTGTTCTGAGTATCTTAATATCGAGTCCCTAGAAAGATTTCTCCCCCACCCAAACGGTTTAACGAGATAAAAAAAAAACTTTTTATCTGTAACAACAATTAGTTAGATTTGATGTTTCTTTTTCTTATAAATGTTTGTAATAGAATGCAACTGTATTATTTGGTATGCCTTTACAAACACTGTATCGCAGTTTAGCGTTCATATTCAAGATAGTTAATAATAGTTTTCTCACTAATATAACTCCGTGTGAAATGAAATTTTGTTTTGAAACTTTTTTCTAGTTAATTGTATATGTATATATACAAGTTGATTAATTAAAGTTCCTCTTTCAAATGCTGTTAAAAACACTGATCATAATGATTTCAAATTTGAACTGAGCGAAAACGGCAAAAGAGGGAAAACAGCATGATATAAGAAAAAAAAGTTCCTAAGGTATCCGACTGGTTGCGACAATTTTTTTTTTTTTTAATGGAGATATGCGGAATTTTGTTGTTTTTAGGTTTGTTTAGTTCATTTTGTGAAAATTATGCTAAAATTAAGAAGAGAAAAAGAAATTATTATTATGAAAATGGGTAGAAATTGACAAAAAATAACATAAACGTGACCCATTCTGTACCAAAAGTGTATGAGCAAATTTTCAATTTTTCAATTCTGATGTGTTGCTATATTATTCTATTTTAAAGTGCCCTTCAGGATAAGAAATATTTTAATTTTTACAAAAACTTGAGCACTTTATCTTAGTTGTTATATGAAATTGCTTAAAAAAACAGTGATTATATTCAAATAAAGAACTGTAAATTTTGTAATAAAACGGTGATTTATAACTCAGAAGGTTAAAACACTTCTATTAAAATACAGAACATACACACAAAAATTTTAGTTCATTATTTTCAAATCTTTTTGAGCAATCACTGGCCCCGTTTGAGCATTTTCAACAAAACACATTTCGAGTAAAACGTTTTTTAATGTATGACATCTTGCTTAAAGTAATGACATCTACTCGTACTAAAACACTTACAGTTTTTGTTCTGGTGAACGGAAAATAATAAATTTGGTATTTTTATAAAGCTTATAAGATGTCTTATAAAATAAAATCATAAAATAAGTTTTCAGTTTTTGGAAAAATTCACAATTTTAGGGTAGTCGGATACCTTAAGTATATCAATAGATATCACTGTAACCGGCATAATGAAAGTGCATTTGGCTACAAGTGGCATTTTGAATCGAATGACGACGGCTTTGGCATGGGCTGCACATTAAACCAAATGTACTGTTCAATGAACATGATTATTTCGGTTTTTCGGAGGAAAAAAGAATTTCCAAGTCATTCAACTGCTGTTGGTCTATTAATGAAAAGCCCACCTACCACGGCAAGGTCGTAGCACGTTGAATGGGAAAAATTAGTTATTTTAATTGTCCTTGGGCCAAAAACCAAATGAAAAGCAAATGATTTTTTTCCTTATGCCATTTCGTGTGTTTCCCCCTTCTTCAAGTATATGCATTTCAAACTTGAAGTCAGTCTGACCAGTGGTTCTTTTTTTACAGCATTTTGGAGGTGGAACTTTAATTATAATCACCCTGTATGTAAATATATATACCCTAAGACACAGTAATAATAATAAAAAAATTTAAGTCAATTCCTACTCAGAGCAGCAAGAAAAAATTATTTTAGTTACTTTTTATTAAAAAGTTACAATTAATGTAAATATGTATATACATAGGACAGAATTACAACATTGAGTGGCAATTAATTTTTATTAATTATAATTTAAGAATATCGCATTGTCATCCAAAATAATCGTGTATATAAAATTTCGGTTCAACTTTCAGCTTTGAAACGTAAAGAAAAAAAAAAAACTCTTAAAGTTTTGGCCCAAGTCGCTAAAAATGAAGCTAACGTGGCTGTATCTGTAATTCTTTAAATAATTAATTTCAGTCAATAATTTTAATTAATTATAATTAAATTATCGTATTGTTCCCCCAATCAATAGTGTATAGAAAATTTCAGCTCAAATAAGCGCTTTAAAAAGTGTGGAAAACACAAGTGAGTTTTGACACAAGTCGCTAAGTCGCCAAAAATGATGCCAACGTGGCTGTATTTGTAATTCTTTGAATAATTAGTTTTAATCAATTAATTTTTATTAATTGTAGTTAAATTACTGTATTGTCATCCAAAATAAGCGTGTATGCAAAATTTCAGTTCAGTTGAGTGCTTTAAAATGCATTTTATTGATGATTGAAAATTTGAACAAGATAAATATAGAGAGAGAGTGAGCTAATAGTAGGAATTGAAAAAAAAATGTTTAAAATACATCATACTTTGTGCACAGTGTTAATTAGTTTTTTCAAAACTAAAAGTTTTTTTTCTCATTAATTTATTCAATGTATACATATATAAAGAAAGGGGAAATTTTATGAAGAATTCATTCGAAAATTAATAGAAGGGTTTTTCACCTTACCGTTAAAGAAGTCCACGCATTAAAAAAATGATAGGAAGAAACTTGTTCTAAAGTTCGTATTCTTCAATATGCTCTATGAGTAATTACACAATATTTTTCAAAGCTTTACTATAATAGATGAATGTTTTGATATTGGGGTAGCAACTTTTGCTCAAATTACGTTATACTGCAAATTTTATGCCAAGCGTCGTAAAAAATATATTTATTTTCAATCTCATTATTTTTGCTAATTACGTGGAATACGTTTCACAAAAAAGCTAAATTTAATTTGATATTTAAATTTGTTTGTCGAATTCGAGAAAACACCTTTTGTACTTAATTTAGTAAAATGCATTATCCTGTTTTATTTGTAATTATAAAAAACCTCTGATTTTTCTAAAAAAAGAAACTTTAAACTCACTCGATGCTTTTTATGTCATATATCGAGATGATGTTTCAATATACAAATGCAAACTTTTACATTCCTTTGTTTGAAGTTTGTTTATTATAAAATTTCATTGAATTTCTTAAACTTTGTTATTTAAATGGGTTGAAAGTACAGAGCAATGGTAACTTGTTGATTTGTGTTTTAGAAATATTATTACTATAAAACTTTTGTTATAAATAAGCATTAACTTAAAAAAGCGTTTTTCCGTGACTGTGTACCCTTTAAAACTTTATATTAAAAATATACAAGACAGAGAGAGAAAATTCCTCGAGTTTTAAGTGTACATTTTTTCTGTGTGTTAAGATTTAATTTCACAATATATTTGAATAGAAAATTAATGGAATAATTGACTATCTTGAGTCAGCAAAAGCTTTTGAATAATAAACTATTTCGGGGGGGGGGGGAGAAATACAAAAGAAAACTATTTATTTTTGAAACATTACATCAAAACATGGCATGTATGTTATTTTCCATGTAGTAGTACTTTCCTTGCAGGAAAATTGAATTTTACTGGCAAAGTTTGTTTCCCAGCGTGAACTTAAATAATTAAATTTTGGCAACCATAGAGTAGATGTGCTAGGGTAACCAGTTTGGCGACTTTATTTTGACAACTTACTGGATTGGAGAGAAATTTGGCGAAAAATACGATATCTCCAAGGAATCCTCGAGAAGGCTCTAGGTATAATTGATTTAGATATTACCATGTATTTGTGTAGTCATATGTTTGTCCTTATCCATTATTCAAATATTTGGAATCGTTGGTTGCTTTTCTCCCACGCATATTCATAACAATATTAAAACACATGATTTCACTGTGGGAAATTTTATGATAAGAACATTACATAAAGCGGCGATCGTAGCAAAAAGTAATAATTTTGATATGAAGCAGCTCTGGGGATGGAAGGGGGTAATTACTCCATGAAATAACTGGTGAAGAGAAGACTGTTTCGAAGCGGTGACAGTGCTGGGGAGTTGCAGCTGCGACATGAAGAAATAACTGTCACAGTTGTAACCACCTTGACCCGTCGCTGTTTAAGACAGGAAACAGGGATCGAGAGATGGAGTAAAGACCGATTTATGAAGCAGTGATGGTAACCTATGGCTCGAAGTAGTTACGATGTAGATAAGCAATGAAATCAATTGGTAGCAGTGGCATAGTTAGGATCAATGATGGTACTGAGAAGTGGTGACTGTGACCCGAAGTGGTAATTGCCAAAATCACTATTTGAGACAGAAACCAGTAATTGAGACAAGAAACGTGACTGTGATGAGAATGGATTGCTATGACAAAATGATACAACTAAAAATGGGAATGGGATTAAAAAAACAATCTAATCTCGTGAATCTGTTCACCCAAAACTTTGAGAAGATTTTGTTCACTGCTACGCCAAAAACCTGTTCTCTGCTGTTTTAAAAAACTTTTTCCCGTTGTCCATAGCAGGGTTCTCCCCCCCCCCACCAGTTATATTGCCTCTATTTTCTTATTCTCCCCTATCTGTTCATTACTCATAATCCTCCCTCACTTTTCCTTTATTTAATTTGGTCAATGCCCCTAGCTGTTCTTCCCCTGTACTATTCGTTCGCACATCCACATTTCTTTTCGTTTCACTCTAATGCTATTATTTAAAAGAATTAATCTTTTTTTTTTTTTCTCTCTCAGAAACCATCCTTTACAACTAAGAAATAATTTCTTATTCTAAAAATACTGACTAAAAGCAATAAAATTTCAGACGAAAATATCAATAGTAGTACTTTACAATGCTTATTGAAACAAATAATAAAAAAATGTATGATTACTTCTTTTTCAGTCATCTCTACATAGCATAGTGAGATATTACAAAATAATAATTTTAAATACAATGAAATTCCTCTCACATTTCGCAATATTTTTTAAAGAAAACTTTTATTTGTAATTTTGATGCGATAATTTTCAAATACAGTTATTTTAAATTAAGCGGGTTCTTTTTTTTATTATTTAATGATTAAATGCTTGGAATATAATTGCAAGTGAATTAAAATTTTTAATCTTTCAATTAATCAGAAAGTTGAACTCGTTTCGTAGCCAATTCAATTATTTTTTCTGTTTGATTGTATCTTTAATTTTCAATTTATAATTTATATTGTTATTTTTATATAACACAAATTCTCACTTTCTAATTGGGTATTAATAAGACTATGGAAGCATTTGCTTGTAAGTAATTTGTTAATATTCTGCAAAAATATTTTTTATTGTCAACAAGTGTTTGTCGAGGACTCGAAATAATTAAGACTGAAATCACTCGAAAATATTTACTTACGAGAATGCACGTTAAATATGATGTGATTCGAAGTCCTCATGTTGGTGTGGTCAGAAAGTTTTGAGAGTTGGGTGCCAGTTCAGGAAAAGAATTATGAAGTCCGTCACCAGTAACCCTCCTAAGTATGACATTAATGCACAATCAATCCATTTATACTTTAGCAATTTTCTTGTCTGGGCATTTTTTTTTATTTGAACTGAATTCACACCTCTCCTTAATTTATATTTTATCTTATCTTTCGTATCAAACATATCCGATTCTTTAATATAGTGAGCAACATGAAACGGAAGCAATCGGATTCATCTTTTGAAATTCAGCATTTTGAGTTATCGTGTTGAAAAATCGGAATAAAAATTTATATATAATAATGCATTTTGTGCATCAGAACTACACTGGTGCCCAAAAGTTAAGCATAAATCGTAAAATGCGAAAAACATGGAGTAAATATTAGTAAAATTATTCCAAATTTCGTGCGGATATTAATTGGGTGAAGAAGAAACATTGGGTTTATGCAAAACTTTTCAGTCGACTATGTCCTGTGCGAAACACCGGTGCATGTCGGAATGCGGAGAAACCGATTCACGCAGCATAGGCAGTTCAGACAAATTTCGTGCAACTGCTGTGTGAAGGAAAGTTGTTAACCATCAAACAAGGTGAATGATGGCACAAATACGCCAATTGGACATGTTTACGAAATAAAGAATCATTGGAATGCTGGAATCCTCACGATCACAAACCGAAGTGTCTCGAATTCTGAATGTGGACGAGTCTGTGATCTCAAGACTGTGGCAGAGGTTTCAAAGAACGGGAGATGTTACCCGACAACCAGTATCAGGTTGACCAAGAGTCACAACCCCTCGCCAAGACCGATATCTGGTAATAAGTGCGTGATTCCAGAGGGGCAGTACTGCCAGAGCACTGGGTTCGGCGCTCACAGTCGCCACAGTAATACGAATTTCGAGACAAACTGTTTACAGGAGACTCAATCATGCTGACCTGTATGCCAGAAGACCAGCAGTTTGCATTCCCTTCCCGTCTGCGCATAAACGCGCTCGTTTAAACTGGAGTTTGAAATATCAACATTGGAGTGTGGGAGAGTGGGCCAATGTGATGTTCAGTGACGAGTCCCGGTTTAGTCTGAGTAATGATTCTCCGCAGGTAACGATATGGAGAGAATGTGGAACACGTTTTGAACCAAGAAACATAACGGAAAGACATCATTTTCCATCAAGGGGAGTGAGTAATGGTATGGGCAGACATCACGATGGACGGCCGCACAGACCTCCATTTCTTTGACACGGGATCTGTGACTGCTCAAAGATACAGAGACGAAGTTCTTGAGCCTTATGTTCGCTTGTTTCGAGGTGCTGTCGGTCCTGACTTCCTATTCATGGATGATAATGCACCATGTCACCGAGCGGTGCTGATTGATGACTTCCTTCAAACGGAAAACATCCAGCGCATGTCGTGGTCTGCGAACTCCCCTGATTTAAATCCTATCGAGCATGTATGGGATATGCTCGGGAGACAAATTGCAGCCCTTTCGCACCCACCAAGCTCCGTTACCGAACTGAAGAGAGCTCTCCAAGAAGCTTGGAACCGTTTGAGCCCACAACTCATTCATCATCTCATAGCAAGTATGGTAAATCGCTGTCAGAGAGGTGACCACACGCCTTATTAAACTGCAGCATCAGTATTTTATTTAATGTTTTCTTTCATTTTTTCTTTAAAGTGTCAATCCTTGCTATGCTCAGTTTTCTTTCAATTTGCTACTTTGGATAATAAAATTAATTATTATCATTCTTTTGATTTGCTTCCTTATTTTATAACCATTTTACACTCGCATATCTTGTTTCCCGCCATTCTGATTTACAGTTCCTTCTTTATTCACATAATTATCAATTATGCTTAACTTTTGGACACCAGTGTATATGGTAAAACAACATAAATAAAAGAGAGAAAACTTACTACAGTTTGATGTTTTTTTAAAGAAAATAGATGTTACGAAGACAAGTGTTCTTAAACAAGAAATTAATAAACTATTGTAAAATAATAAAAAATAGTAATATATTATAAAATGAGTTATTTTTGTATTATGAAAGAAAAAAGAACTTATTCTAAATTAAAAATGCTATATTTAGGGATGAAGGAATTTTGTTTTATAAATGTTGTATTTTATTCTTACTATAGACAATTTTTCTGACTTTTTGTCCATATCTGATTTATTTGAATCCTAACTATTTTTGTTACATGTTACACAGAATGGTTTAAGTCTCGAAAAATACATCTAATATTTCATATTGAATTTCCACAAATTTCATACAGAACGCATACGTAAATACAAAACTTCCAACTGCTTTACATTGAAATGAAAATAACTCCTTATGTATTAAGTAAACATCTTATTCCATTATATCATGCAATTTTTTTACTGTATTATTTAACTATTTCATGAGCTACTTTCATTTGAATTAAATTTTTGAGCGACTTTTTTTGTGTAATTTGGCGTTGGAATAGTTTTTTATACATTACCACTTATGAATAATGAGAATTTTTAGGCACTAGAAAAAAGCATCTTTTAAAAATTATTTATAATGATCGTTAGCTTATTTGTAAATATATGAATTCGAATTCTTGAACTTCTGTGTTTTCAGTAAGGTGACTAACAACATTCGGAAGCGTGATTTTTAAAAAGCGTATAAATATATAATTTTGTGATATTTAGTGTCGCTTGAATTAGAATACACTTTAAAATTGTTTTAATAATATTATTACTAAAAAAATTAATGTAACTTTTCGGCAAAAAATGAAGAAATAATCACATATTTTCAAAGCATTCTTCTTTTATAAAAAACTATTTTATGGCAATAATATTTTACCTATATATAGTAATATAGGTAAAGCCTATATTCATAGCCTGAAATAAGAGTTTTGAAAAATTCACATTATTTTCGGAGTTTCGATCAATTTTCAAATAATAACCGAGTTTTTTTTGGTAAAATTTCTCAGCTCTGATACATTAAAGTATGAAAAATCCATTTCTAAGTTATATATTTCAAAATTCCTAGTTCACAGCCCCTGTATAGAAGTCCTAACTACATATAGGTAAAATATTATTATAGTTGAAGACATTTTCATAAAAGAAGAATGCTTTGAAAATACGTCATTCTTTCTACATTTTTTGCCAAAAAATTCCATTTAAATAATTTTTTTACTGTAACAATATTCTTAAAACAATTTTACACTATATTCTAATTCAAATGACTCTAAATATCAACAAAAAATCATCCATTTGTATGCATTTTTAACATCCCGGTTTCAAACGTAATTAGACACCTTTAGCAATCTTTCCGGCTGAAAGAAGAACTTTTTTTCTTTAGCCCTTATAGCTGAGACACTTATTTTCCATGAGCCAATTTAGTAAAGACCAGTGACCAATCATTGGTGAAATATGTTTAAAATTAACTCTTTAAAAACAAGTTTTAAGATGCATTGTAGGCTTATAGATAAAAATCCTTTGTCAATTTTTTTTCAAAGTGAAAGATTCAAAATAAATTGTATCCTCGTAAGCTGTTCGGTAAATTAAAAAAAAAGATCTCATACTAAATATAAGCAGTTATTTATATACATATTTTACTATGAATCAAAACATTCACGTGGAATTGTTTCAACTTTTAGCCATTTGAAATTTTTTCACAAAAGGTTTTCCTTTAAAAAATCTTAAAAATTGATTAAAAAGAAGCATAAAATAATGGTAGAGAATGAAAAAAGAAGTGTTTGGAAAATGACCAGAATTTAAAAATTATTTAGTGGTATGAATAAAATTCACACGCACATGTATGAAAATATATATAAAGGCAATTTTTAAATCTTACGGACATGTTTAAGATTTTTACGTATTCAAAAGTAAGCCGTGTCTGTGTAACTTAAATAGAAAGACGAATAATTTACTGTCAATAATTTTTAGCAACACACTCTCAAAATGAACTTAATTAGAGGAACTGAAAATGATTGTAGCTTTGAAGTTTTTGAAATTAAAAAAATTGTAAGCTCTTTTTTTTTCTTTCGATATTAGTTCATATTTAATGATACAAAATCTGCGAATTATCAATTAAAAGATCAAAGAGGTCATCAACAGGGTCTTAATTGGAAACGTATCTCTCAACTGATGCATTATACATACTATTTTCCAAGATTATCTTTACATACAAGAAGTCACGGAATTCTCAAAAGCCTTTTTTCTATTATTTTATAAATTTGCATGGGATCATACATAACATCATAACACATATATACAAACAGAAAAACAAAGATTATTGCATGTGATATATCAAACTCCAGCCTGAAGAAAAAACGCATTAACTAAGAAAAAAAATTAAGGCTTATGAATTTAATTATGGAGTATTATTATCCCTGACTTATGTACACATATAACAATTTAATTTAAAACTGGTAATAATACTGCTCATATCGGCTTAGAGAATCAAGTTTGCACTCTTCATGCAACACACATATGGTCTTCAGGGCATTTATATGTCTAAGAGGAGGATGTGTCCCCGCAGTTATTTTTCAATGGTAGTCCCATAAATGCTCTATCGAATTGACATTAGAATATTTTATTGGATAAGGTAGGTTCAATGGCTTCACTTCCATGCAGTTCAACAAAGTGTACTCAATGTGGTCAAGCGTTATCGCCCTTAAATAAAAATTCAGAGCCGTATGCACATCTGAAAAACTCTTACATAAGATTCTAAGATGTGATTCAGATCTCTGGTTGGCTATAGATATTCTGTTGGGAGTGTGCAGGGTAGCATTTCTCAAACTGTGGGGCACCCCCCCCCCTCTAGAGGGGCATGAGCATATCAAAAAGTCAAAAATAAAATATTTAAAAAAATTATCAATTTACTGAAAGGAAACAAAAAAAACAAAATATATCCTGACATAATAAGAAATAAAATACGTATTCATACTGATATACTATATTTATTCGAATCTAAGCCGTCCTCGATTCTAAGCAGCACCCCAAATGCTCAACAAGATTTTGTGAAAGATGAAAAATAGCGTAAAATGGTTTATCGGTATCCAATTTTACGAAATTAAAATAAATTTAAAATTAAAACTAATAAGAAGTGAATAAAATTAATTTTTTTCCAGTATTTTTATAGCATTTAAATACATCCATGAGAGAAAGACTGCTCTAATTTCCCCCAATCAACGAATATTTTTTCCCCTTCGAATCTAAGTCGCAACCTATTTTCAATAGTGTTAAGATTGGTTAGTGCGGAGTAGTTTTGAATACATACGGTAATAAATATATTAGCACTGCATAAAGTATTTGAAAATTAATTTAAAATTATTAAATTAAAAATAAGTTTAGTAATTACTAGTGACTCCTATGAAATTTTCAAACATAAAATTTAATATTTATCTTAATAACTCGTACGGTTTATAATTAAAGTCGAACTCTAGCTTTCGCGTCAAGGCACATTATTATTGCACTCAATACATTTTTATTGTAGGGGGGGGGGAGGGCGTTGAAAATTATTACTGAAAATTGGGTCGCAACTATTGAAAGTTTGAGAAGCACTGGCGTAGGGGTGTACGTCCATCGATCGTCACTCCTCTTCCTCACATCCCAGCTGAACTACAGAAATCATCAGATTCCATAATGTTCGAAGGAAAATTTCGCGTTTTTGGCTCCCACAAGATATAAAAACTTATAGAATCTGGTCTTTAACTAAACCTCAACTCATCAGTAAATAGAACATAGGTCCATTGGTATTCAATCCAATTCCGATGTTCTGTGTACCAACTAAAGCGATCCCTTATTTGCTGTAAAGCCAGAGAAACACACCCTCTTGGTGTTTCTGGAATAAAGGTCTTTTTTATAAGGACTCCCGAATTCACTTTGTTGTGATACAAAAGTTCCAGCAGCGGCTGCAAACTCTGACTTCGTGTTACGAAGGGTAGTTAATAACATGCATTAATCTTGAGAAGAAGTTGTTTATGCGTTTTCAGTCTTGACTAGGTATCTTTACAGTAGTTAGAGAGCTCTGAAATGTTTTCATAGTACAGAGTAGGCGTCGGCAACCAATGGCTCGCGTTCTTGATCTGGCACGTGGTTCAATTTCCAGTGGGACTCTAGACAACACCACGAATTGTCAATTTTTTAGTAGATGAAGGTTGATGATTTTGAAATGGAGCATGTAGAAACATTATCTTCAAATTTATGGAAAACACAATTTAAGGAATGTAGAAGATAAATCAAAAGCTATTTTAAATTTTTGAATAGTGAAATGTTTGATGGAGAGATTTAACTGTCTTAAGTAAATTGCATCTACTCTGGTTTTCTCTTTTGGTTCTACATATCTATGTGAATAAATTTTTTCTCAAAGAAACTATCTTGAGTCTACAAAATTGTTTAACAACTAAACGTTAAGAATCATGTCAAATCGAAAGTCGCAAATTATACCACTGCTGTTGCTATATGATGGTGCACAGAAACAAGGTTCAGATTAAAATATTCATTTTTTATTTAACTGTATCGAAAGAATAACGTTATTTATTCCTTCTTTTAACAAGTATTTAAGGGTTGAGATCTTCTCTCAAACCCTCCTAGTGATGTGGGAGGAAGAGAAGGATGACTAGGCATGTCAGTTACCTAATCTATTTATTGAACACACAAAATATCAACACAAATCTAATGATTCAAACGAGAAGAGATGTTCCCAATCTGAGCAATACGAGAGTAAACAACGAGATGCGCGAATTATGAGAAGACTTTTAAATATCGATCCTTCTTTATCAAGATCAATACACTGCCCTAAATATCTGAGCTATGATTTAACTATAGTGACCAATCGTCGCTTTAATTCATTCAACTATCGAATCTCTGAAGCGTTCTTTAAAATAGAATAATACTTGATCGGCAACAATCTCTCCTTCTCCTCACATGTCTATCTCTCAGTACCTCTAACTTGAAAACTTAGACTATATATATTCGACCTAATCTGAATAATCACGTTTACTTCTTCAGAGGGTTGGTTGCGAGTAAACTCGAGTGAATGATTGAATCTTAACGTCGCAATGTTCACCTACACGAGGACTTTTGGCGACGTACCTCGTAATTTTGAACCATGGTCAAATGGCGAGGACGACACCTGAGCTGGCACCTCCTCTCCTAATTACCACACCACACCAACGGGAGGATGTTTGAGCTCTCGACAGATTTAACGTGCATCGCTCCCCTACATGGCGGGTCTTAAGTGGTACTGGGCTTGAACTCATAACATGCCAGCCATGATCCGATAACTTGACTACTTGGCCACCACGGCCACTCGAGTACTCGAATTGATAGAGCGAAGATTTCTCAAGAGGATTATGTTAAAGGAAGAACGCGGATAGATCCGTCACAAGTATGCTTAAAAGATACATAAGTATAGTTATATTTTATGTGGAGAAATATCTTTAATTGATGTAAAATTAATGTATCTAAATATCCATATTCTTGACCTCTATTCCCTGGATAATTCATAAATTCGTCCAAATGATTCCTTTTTTAAACCGTTCTGAATCTTTCAACACTGAAATCAAACTCTATATCGCAAAAATTCACTTAGAACGAAGCATTTCATTTACGTAACGTCTTGACTTGCACATCGGATAACGTTTAATCGCTTTTAATTAGATAATATTATTTATAATTGTTTTTAATACAATCTCTGCCCTAATGGATTACATCGGTCAAGTATTTTATTGCGCACCATTATTTTTAGGAATGTAAAGATAATTACTGACATGGGTGTATATAAGTATTGGTCTTTGTAACAAGAATTTTTCAATAAAAAAGAGGGAAACACTTGAAATATTGAAAATATTCTATTGAAACAGACAAGCCTCTGAAATTTATGAAAGGGTTCGTAATTGAAACTGAAAGCAAATTTATTTTTCGAAAATACAACTAGAAATTTCGAAAAACGCCTCCTTCTTTACTAAATCTTGAAAAAAAAATTATAATTTAAAGATAAAAGGCTTAAAATTGGCATTCAACCTTAAATATTTGGTCAGCTTTTATTTAGAAAAATGAAATTTACTGATTAATGTATTTGTAATTTTGTGTTATTGATTTACTATTCAATACATTTTAGATGAGAAAAATGTTATAAATAATCAATCGAGAACAGAATAACACGTAAGAAAATACATATTGAACACACAAGACAAGTTTTCATGAAGGAATTTGAAATGAAAATGTGGAAGGATTGTATATATACAGTCGACGCTCGATAATTCAAACCTTCGATAATGCGAACCTCTCGATAATTCGAAGTATATGCTCAGTCCCTTGAAAAACACTCTGATATATCGAACTAAAACAATACTTTTGGGTACACTCAATAGTTCGAAGTAAAATCTGTGGCTGTCCAGACTACAACACGCGATAATTCGAAGTTATCTTATAAAACTCTCGACAATTCAAACACTCACTATCATGTAGAGTCCTGTAGCAAACAGGTTTGATCTTGCATATTTTGTGCTGTATTGTTTCTGCTTGATTTACAAGTACATCGAATTATGTGTAACAAAAGGTTGGTGGGGGCTCTCGGCCAACATGATTTGATTTCCATAAAATACTTTTCTTTTATCTTTTTTTTTTACTGAAAGATTATTGAAACTTTCTTAAAAAAATACTTAAATTCTACTTTTTAAAAAAGAAGTATTGTGTGTATGCTTTGATTTAAAAATGATAACCAATTTTTGTTACATGTGCAAACAGCAGTAGGTAGAATAAAATATCGAAGCATTTGGTACAATAAAAAAAAAGCTCTTAGCATTTCAAATGAAGATAAACTAGTTATTTTGTCTTTCTCTGAGATAAATCAGCTTTAAGTTTTTATTTGCCATTGAGATGTGAATAAAAACGAAAACATAAAAGTTATCATTAATCTAGAATTTTTTAAATTAAATGAGATTATAGAAAATTAAAAAAAAAATAATTGAAGCTAAACAATTTATTTGAATTTTTGACTGATTTTTGTTGAATTGTGTACTGTGTCCCCTTCAGATCATTACTATCCAAGCTCAGATCATAAATCTGAAACAGAAGAAATCGAACCTTTTTCTTTTTTCGCGAGCAGCTACACTGAATACTTTTCGAACGATTTCATTTTGGGGCGCGGGTTGTTCCTTCACTGATCATGCAAAACTCGTCCACAGGTGTTTGGAAAGCGCGAAATGTGCTGCTGTCTCCTCGCGATGGTAAGAGTGCGAAGGTGTTGACTAAGATCGTTCGATTGTGGGAAGGGCGAAGGGTGGACACAGAATGAATCGATGCATACGGGCGCCACCTGTCGATTCAGGGCGCTGCGCAGCTGCCGCCATTCCATTCTGCCCATCAGACATTGCAGGGAGGAATGTGTGTCGTCGTTTGACAAGAGGTTCAGAATCGTAAGCGGTGCGCATTCGCCTCGATGATGTTCGAAAACAACTCAACTCGGAGCATCCACCCCCTCATCCGCCTGCGTAATTTACGAATCGAACGATGGGGAGAAAGAGGAATGTTTTGCCTCCGAGGCTTTTATTTTAATTTTCTTTTATTTATCGAAACTACATGCTATTTGTTTCTCCTGTATTGGTAAATAACGTCGGTAGAAAACGTAAACGATGTTTTGGGGATTAAAAAAAATAGTTTTATACATATATATATGTGTGTGTGTTTGTTTTTCGAAAAGTACTTTTCAAAGAAAATAGGTATTTATTTGTAGTTAAGAAAGGATGTTTATCAGAATAGATAGTACATAATTTTTATAATTGCTTGTGAGTCATTACTTTTAATGTGAACACTTATGCAATATAGTTTTATCATGTTTCCCCCCCCCCTTCAACTTTAAAGATTTGAACATTTTATTCAGAGAATTCATTTTATTTATGAAAGTAAACAATTTATCTCAGTAAAAACCAAAAATAAGAACTAATTTTTGTTAACAATGTGATTGGATGAGAACACAGAGAAAAAGTATAATCCAGATTCTGAATTTGGTTGGCTGGTATATGTATGATTGGTTTGAAATTTAACATTCTGTGTAGAGAATAAATATTACTTCTAGAATTACCATAAGAGCTTTTTAAGTTACTTTATTTGCAGTCATTTTTAACGAACAGTACTTTGTTTAAATTTAAAAACTGGAGCCGTTAAAAATTTGAAATTGATTAACCGCAACCGAAAGCTCATATTTGGCAAATTAAAATACCTCAAAAAGTTAAAATGAAGTGAAGTAACTATGAGAAAAGCATTTTGATATCACCAAATTTAATTCAACTTATAAGAGTTTATATCATAGGTTCCCAACCTTTTCTGAACTGGAGCCTCCCTGTCTAGTGAATATTTCGATACCGCCCCCCTCCCACTCCAGAGAAATAAGAGTATACATAATACATGGTGAAAACACGAATTAAATTTTTTTTAAATATTCTATTACTAGTAGATTATTTCTTCAATTTAATTTTTTTTATAGCCTCAATTTTTTTACTTGAGAATCTGAAATAGCTCTATCCATAAATATATTTAAATGTGTAATATTAAATATTTTAGTCAAAGATAGCATACTGTTGGAATTAAAACGTTACTGAATTTCTTCTTCATTTAAAAGAGTGGAATAAAAATTTTAGCTTACCTATTATTAAGACAGGCAAGGGTTTTGATGATACGAAGTAATTCATAAAATAAACTATTGCTTAAAAAAATATAAATTGATAGTTTCAGTCTTTACAGAATCCCGTTAATTCCTGTTAACATATTTAATTCTATTTCTTGAATAATATTCGTAATGAAATGCAGTGGACGAAACATGTTTCCTACTGCTCACAGACAAAGACAAGACGTACAATACAGAAATTAAAAAATGCACTGTATCATTCAATTTAATGTAGGTCTGAATGTAATGTAATCTTTAAGTTTTTCATCCACTTCCCAAACTACCGAAATATGTGAATTTTCGTACACGTGATATAGAGAAATGATTTAAATACATACAATCAACATAAGGTAAACAGTACTAAAGTTTACTTTTATTAGTACATAATCAGCGTGTTTTTTAAGTCTTTTTTAGATTATATTTGGTTAATCTGCCCAAGCCCCTCCGTGTCATCTCAATGCCTCTAATTTTCTCTGGGTCTTTTACTGAGTCCCTTGAAAGCCGAAAACGGCCCCAAGGGGGCGTTATCACCCACGTTGAGAATCTATGGTTTATATAAATCAACGATTTGACTGGAGTTATACAATTAATACTCTTTTCCTGTCGCCTATTTTTAATTTATATAAATGCAACATTTACAATGTTGAATAGCGATCTTTTATGAGCAATGCATTTTACTGGCTTAGAAACCTGTTGTCATCTGACAGCATTGATTTTTATAAGCCAGCATTGATAAATATAAAACAACTCATCTGCGTATCCCCTTTCCTCTAACAAACAATGGAAGTTAAACTTTAAGAGGAAAACTCAACTTAATTCTGAGAGGAAACCCTCGTGAGATAGATCTTTATGGGGTCTCAGGGGTGTTAACTTTGTCTGGAGGGCTGAAAATATAAACAATATTCAAATACATATAACTCTTTTAAATTTAAATTAAATAATTCGAATCTTTTACACATTATTTATAAAGCAATAAGGCTTCAGAAAAGTGTAAAATGTTTAAAAAATAATCATAATTTTAAAAATTATAAACATATGAAAGTAAGAAATTTTTTTATAAGAAATATTAATTAAGTTTTACTGCGCGCATGCTATTTTCAAAAGTATTAGCTTTAATTACTAGCAATAAGTTGATTTATAAAGTTAAATGTATCCTTATTACACCGTAGTAAATTTAAATAAATAAAATAATAAATTATATTTTATAAAAAATTTTAAAAAATTACATTTTTAAAATTTTTTTTTAAATTTTTAATTTTTTCAAATATTTTGAAATATAAAAGACATATTATTCTTAATTTACTAGGGCTTAAAGTGTATGATACATTTTATAATTCTATAAATTTTTATGCATCAAAGGCTACTATTTTAGGAAATAGCGTGCGCGCAGTAAAACTTAATTAATATTTCTTATAAAAAAATTTCTTATTTTCATATGTTTATAATTTTTAAAATTATTTTAAACATTTTACACTTTTCTGAAGCCTTATTCCTTTATAAATAATGTATAAGAGGTTCGAATTATTTAGTTTTTATTTAAAAGAGTTATATGCATTTGAATATTGTTTATATTTTCAGCCCTTTAGAAAAGGTTAACACCCCTTATAATCTTTGGATCAATTCTTGCTTTACTCGGATATTGGATATAACAACTTTGTTTCCTACTCTTCTGTCCAATCTTAATTGTGACTGTGTGTGCCATGTTTCCAGCTCTTCTTACCCCAGTTGCAGATTTACAATTCCGCAGATTTGGGTATTATTACAATAAACAGAAAGTGCACCGGACGCAGTTTTTGTTCACCTATGTCAGGAGGAGCAATCGCAGTTTTAAATTTTAAGTTCTATGTGTTTAAGGAGGAATGTAAGAGAGAAACTAGATACTGTCATAGATGTATTACTGAGGTCAAAATATTTCAATGAAGAAGATTCCGAGAACGTCTAACGAAATAGGATTGTCTTATTAGAGCCAACAGTTTGAAGATTGAAAATGAACAAAAATCTTATTACAATCTTTTTTTTTTCTAGAGTTGGGTTAAGTTAAACCTTTCCATATGTTTAATCTGTTTTCACATTGATTATTGAACGACAATACACTGGTTAAAGACTAAGTCTTATCTTTATTGAGTAAATGTGTCTCTTGCTACCAACAACTTGAATTATTCACACGATAAATATAGAATATTATTATCATGGTATTTTGTAAACTAATAATTTTTCTCCTATTTTTAAGATATTTGTCCTTTTTACTGTACTTTAAAAAATTTCTTGTAGTCAGTACTCTTTAAAGAAGTAAATTTTCCTATAATACCGAGTGGGAAAGAAAAGAATTTGTTTATTTGCTTAAACGATGTTGAAGAAAAAGAATTTAATCCCGCAGTATATCATTCCTTTTTTTAAATTATGAACCCTTTTAATTTATTTCAACTATTGATAATTTTACTGTATGCGATTACAATTATAAATAATTATAAAAATATTATTGTGTGTTCCTCGTGATTTTACTCAATGTATTAAAAATAAATTACGTGAGTTTTTTTCTCAAAATTTTCTCACAATTTTTTCTTTTTATCTCAATTTTTTGAAGAGGCCTGTACACTTAAATGCGTGAATACTGATTTGCTTGAGTGTGTACCTTAATTAAGGTAAATTAAATAGAAAAGGGGGATGCCTATCATTTGAATAGATTTTTTTCCAAATTTGTACAAGTAGTATTAATTGTAAGACGAATTCAATGTGTTTTGTGTGTATACTTACTTGATGAACTACTTGGATCTTATTCATTGGTGTTCATGCGTTCATTTCTGAATGGGTTAATTTTACTTTGTTGATTTTCTTTTGAATATCAATGCTTTGGATGTTGTGGAACCCTGTTTATATTTTAGAAAATACAAAATAGAATTTAAAATTAGTGTTGAGAATCCAATTGATGCCTTCGAAACATTAGGATACGAGAACACTAAAATTGTATTCATTAAGTGTGAAATACTACTAAGGGCTTAGTACTCGCACGCACGAACAGTGTTCATTATGTAACAAGTGAAAATTATAAATTGTGGTCATTACTTGAAAAAAGTAGAAACTTTTTGAGAGAATTTTTCATCAAGGTTATGCCAATAAGTATTTATTCGTAAAAATGGGTAACTTCTCTATTAAGAAGCTTCAGAAACTCACCTCCCTCAACGTTTTCCTTCAATATTTTACCTGTATATTTCAAATAAAGTGGCGTACACAAGGAGGAAGGGGGTTCAAACCTCCTATTGATCAACACATTTTTAATTTTCACCATAGATATTATCCCTCGGTGCTTTTGCTTACGGATTATTAGAATGTAACCTCCAATATAAAAGAAATCTGTGTTTGACCTCTGTGTGGTGTACGGTTAACTATATTATACACAGGGCCACTGTTCCACTTAGACACACTAGGCACGTGCCCAGGGCACAAAAAATTGGGGGACCACTGTCTAGCGAGTCATGAGAGAAGCATTTCTACCCTTAAAAGAGTAAAGTCTGAAATGAGATCTGCTATGAAGAATGAAAAGCTTAACAGTTTGATGTTGCTTTGCAATCACTGATATTACCATGGAAATTAATTACAATGATGTGTTATTAATGATTTTGCAATAATCAAAGCTCGAATAAAACCTTTGTTGTACCATTGCAAATGACAGAGACTCAAAAAAGAATAAGGATGTCTAAAAGTAAAATATAATAAAGAGATGGAAAAAATAATAATTAAAACAAGTTGGAAAAATTGTTCATACAATAATGTATACTCTATACTGTAACTGAAAACGATTGCATTAACTTACTGTATTAATTAAACAAGTAATATAAAAAAGGTTTATAAGTCAATTCCTACTTAGATCAACAACAAAAAAATTTATTTTAGTTACTTTTTACTAAACAGTTACAATTAATACAAAAATGTATATACATGACAGAATCACAACATTGAGTGGCAATTAATTTTTATTAATTATCATTAAAGTATATCGCATTGTCATTTAAAACAATCGTGTATATATAATTTCAGTTCAACTGTCCAGCTTTGAAACGTAAGGGGAAAAAAATCTCTTAAAGTTTTGACTCAAGTCGCTAAAAATGAATCCAACGTGGCTGTATCTGTTATTCTTTAAATAATTAATTTCAGTCAATAATTTTAATTAATTACAATTAAATTATTGTATTGTTCCCCCAATCAATATTGTATAGAAAATTTCAGCTCAAATAAGCGCTTTAAAATGTGAGAAAAAAACCTTTTCAAGTTTTGACCCAAGTCTCCAAAATGGTCGCTAAGTCGCCAAAAATAATGCCAACGTGGCTGTATTTGTAATTCTTTGAACGATTAGTTTTGAAATTTTTTTTTATTAATTATAATTAAATTACTGTGTTGTAATCCAAAATAAACGTGTATATAAAATTTCAGCTCAATTGAGTGCCTTAAAATGCATTTTAATCACGATTGAAAATTTGAACAAGATAAATATATATATACAGAGAGAGAGAGTGAGCTAATAGTAGGAATTGAAAAAGGGTGGTGGTCCGTCATATCGTAAGATAAGAAATGAACAAGAGTTGCCAAACCTTGCCACTATTTTTTCTTTACGATTGCCAGTACAGAACACGTCGGGTCCATAAGGGGCAGGTAATGGAAAGACTCTCCAAACAGCAGAAACAAAGAAAGGGAAAAGAATAAAACAGTTAAGGGAAAATTCGTCCTAAACCAAAACTGGCAAGGTAGGAACTGAAAATGGGCTGTGCTCTGGAAATAGCGTGGGAGAGACGTAACGACTGGAAGTGCCTAAGGTGCTGAGGGGGTTAAAAATTCCCTGATTATACCATGAATAATTGTTACCTATGTTTAACATAAAATAATGAAAATTTCTTAATAGAAGATTGCCTTTGGCCGATATGTATCGCATTCCTTAAAAAATTTATGAATAACTATTTTGCGATACGTACAAATCAGTTACGTATCATACTTTAAAACATTTGCCAGTCTTCCTGTCCAGGAACAAAGGACGCGTCATTCTGATTGGAATATTTCTCGATGACAGAAAAATAAGTTTTATCGTTCACTTCAAAGTGAGCCCATATTTTGTTCCGCCGATAATCTGAAGGCAGGTGATTACATCGAGTCAATAAGGAACATCTGCTCATCGTTGCCTGGTTTTGATTAAAAACCTGGTTGAGAGAGAGAGATCGTGTTGCGTGGTTTTGATTTACATTTGATTTGATCATTTTATTCATTGCTTCTACAATGATGAATGAAACCGGAAGGAGAGAGAAAATGAATAGGTGAAATATGTGCTGTATCCTGCTGGGGTTTAAATTATCCTTTAACACAGAGGTTGCCAAACATTTTCGTCTCATAGACTCCTTATCATGGTTTTCGGTTTTGAAAGACCCTGTTTATCTATTATTTGCAAATTTATCAGCTTGTATATCTTTTTGACTGCTAGTATAGAGCTACTTACTTTAAAAGAATTGTAATTTCTAATCCATAATGAAGTAAATGTTAACTAATTTGATTAAAATTTATATAATACATTAAATAACTGAACCACTAACAAATGCTTTTAATAAGAGGGATGAATTTGGTGCTTCAAAAGCAAAATTTTATTCCTGGGCATCAATCTTATCATGTTTAATCACTAAATCTCCTAGGTTTTAGTAGTGTCCAGTCTTTTTTTTTTTTAATTTGGAAATTGGCAACCTCGCTGAAGCTCCTCTCTAGGTAAAGCAACTAAAAATTCTCTCACAATATTCCATGATTCGGAACAAATAACATTTCTATCTTTTTAAAACCAAAATTGCTTGTATCCGTTTCAAAACTTTACTTTAAGATCTTCGTCGGTGCCTATTCCGATCAGTTCCTATAATACGAATTTTGTAATATAAATTTTTTTTTCAATGTGAACTTTTGAATTGATTGTTCACTGTGGCGTTACTATAGTCAAAACATTCTCAAATCTAGTTTCAAAATCTGAATAAAGAGCAATTAAATGCTGAACTTAGACTGAAACGTCCTGACAGATTGTCAGTGAAAAATTGAGAAAATTCGTGACCTCCAATATTATATTGCTTTAGCTTAATTCTGGAAAGAAATGCTGAAATGTTCCTTGTTTTAATAAAATTTATGCTTTCTTCATATAATTATGAATTAACCTCATTAAATTTAGTAAATAAATCTGTCAAATAGATAAAATCTGGTTTCCACTTGATTCCATTTTCTTTTACAATTAAAGTCACGATCTGGTTTAATGAGAGCCACTATCATAAACCTCATTTATACCTCATAGACCACAAATTATTTTTTCGCTTAGGTGGGCCCCTTGCAGGACGTGATATACCACCGGGGGTCGATAAAGACCTCTTTGGGACTTTGGGAATCACTGCTGTAACGTAAAGAGAAATTGAAAAAAAGAATCGTGAATTTCATAAATACAAATTTAAAATTTGCTGTTTGATCTGATTTCTTTTAATGTTGCTGATGATCCTCCTTTTTAATACATTCTTTGTCCACAGGAGGCCTTTACACGTTTTTAAGAAATAAATGGTGAATGAGTGCATAAAAATTGGAGTTCAGACAGTTGATCATTGTTTCAATATCTGGAGTTTTGGGGTAGTAAGTTCACTACTTTGATTCGTTGCTATTACTGCTGCCTCATAGATGACTTAGAAATGCTTACTCGTAGACTTTTTGCTTTTCTTATCAATAGTTAATTTGATCCAATTCATCGCAATGAGAATATTTATTTGTACTAATAAATCTGCAGGCGGTGACTGCTTGTTTAGTAAGATTGACAAAATGTCTACTTGTTGGAAATGCTTTTGCAAATGCTTTTATGAAATAAGTTTTATAAGTGATTGCTTTCAATGATCTTCTTATTTAAAAGGGAAAATAACTCTTTTTTATGAAAATAATTAACTTAAATGGGAGAGGCAAATTTATATTGAGTTGAAAAAGAACAAACATCTAGTCCACTAAATAAAATTCTAAAATTGAGTGAGTTTGTGTTAACGTCACACTTACAGCAACACAAGGGCAATTGGTGACGAATCTCATAATCTTAAACCTTGGTCAAGTATAAAGAGGACACTTCAGCCGGGCACTCTACTTTCCTAATTTCCATTGCACGCCAATGTGAAAACTGTGGGCAAGTCAAATTTATCGTCCTTCAGCCTCTCTACACGGAAGATTTTCAGTGGCATCAAGAATCAAACCCACTCGACAACTAGTTCGTGACCATGGCCACTAGGCTATCGTGGCCTCTCTAGAAATGAGTAGACTCCAGATTGGAGATATTTGAAATGAATTAAATGGTTTTATTTATACGAATATTTTTTGACAAGAACAATCTTGTTTTAAACGAGAATCAATTCGTCTCATGCTACTTAGGAAGGGGTCAGCTGCAATTAAAAAACAATCTATCAATTAATCATTACTTTTGGGGGAAAATATGATAAAATATATATCGAAGGATGCTATAAATAAACATGAGAATATCAGATATTTTACATTTTTTATTACACAAAAATCACAGTAGAGTGAGTACAAGTGAAGTTATATTTACGTCGCACTAAAAAGCAACACACGGGCTTTTGGTGACGGACCTCGTTACTTGGTCAAGTGACGAGAACGATTACCTGAGCTGGCACCCTCACCCCCCTTATTAACTAACACATTATACTAAGGGGGACATTCAACCTAGACAAATTTAACATACATCAGCCCCCTCTATACGGCGGGTATCTTTTTCTATAGAAGGACAAAAAAATATTTCTATTGATATATAATGTATTTTATTTAAGGTAGCTTTGCGGCAACTTTTTTTTTTAAAAAAATGGAGATATGGAGATTTGTTTGTTAGAATTTTTTGGTGCATTTTAAGAAAAATATGCTAACATTAAGAAGAAAAAAAAAAAGAAATTATTACTAAAATGGAAGAAAAATGGGTAAAAATTAACAAAAAATAACATAAACGTGGCCCATTCTGTACCAAAAGTTTATGAACAAATTTTCAATCTTTCAATTCTAATGTATTGCTATGTAATTCATTCTTGAAATGACCTTCAGGATAAGAGATATTTTAATTTTTACAAAAACTAGAGCACTTTATCTTAGTTACTATATGAAATTTCTTAAACAAGCAGTGATTATATTCACATAAGGGATTGTAAATTTTGTAATAAAACAGTGATTGATAAATATGAAGGTTAAACGTACACAAAAATGTTATAGCTAATTATTTTCAAAAATTTTTTTAGCAATCGCTGGCCCCGTTTGAGCATTTTCAAAAAAACACGTTTCGAGCTAAACGAGTTTTAAAGTATGACATCTTGCTTAAAATAATGGCATATGCTTTTACTGAAACATTTGTAGTTTTTGTTCTAGTGAACGGAAAATAATAAACTTGGCATTTTTATAAAGCTAATAAGAGGGTCTATAAAATAAAATCATAAGCAGAATTTTTGGAAAAATTCACAATTTTAGGGTAGTCCTGATACCATAATATTCAATATCTTCTATCCGCTCCGAATTTTCATTGCGATCCACTTGTATTTTCTGCTATTTTTTTTCATGAAACAATGCTGATAAAAAGAGCGGTTGGAGCTAAAATTATCTTTATCTTATTCGCATTGAAACCTTTTAAAATAGCCTGTTTTCAGAAAAATGACGTGGGTTCGTGGAGAGAAACCACTCAGTCTTTTGCTTTAATAGTCGATTAATGCTTTTCTTCGCCAATAGCAAACTATTTTCTTCGTGATTCAATTACGCCTCTGCGGAAATTTCACCCCCGCTTCATCTCCTGTTCCTGCTTTGTTCATCCCCGTTTTGCTGTTAAATGCCATGCAAGGGATGTTCTATTTTAAGTTCTGTTTGAAATCTCCGAAAATAATCAATCAGCAGGCAGTTGGGTTGCTTCTTGCTTTGGCTTCAGTCTTAATCTCAATTAGATTGAACACAGGGTATGAACTTTCTGCTTAAAATGTAATTTTAGTGCTTGTTTTTAATAACAGTGAGGAGAGAAGTTTTTAGAGAGGGAGTGAATTTTTTTTCATGATTTTAAAACAAAAATTTAACTTTTAGAAAAATATAAAAGGTAATAAAATCCTTTATATAGGCCGCGATATGAGTTTAAGCTTACATAGTATCAGTATTATAAAATTAATTATTCAGAAAATTAGTGTGTTTTAATTTACATCTCTGTAGTATTATCATTGAACAAAAAAGTATCGTTGATGCTTAGGATAAGCGTGTGAGTGTTTTCATGGTCCATTCGATAATTCTATAATTACTCAGAATATGAAAAGAAGCCTGTTTATTGAAAAAAAGTTTTGTTTATTTTTCTTATCATTTACCAACACTTGTTCCTTAGTTTTGAAATATAATATTTTTTTTAAAAGTACATTTTTTGTTTCACACTAAAATTCCGTTGCATTTTTCAGTTGTTAAAAGGATAACTTGTTACAAAACTTTTTGCTTCCTATGTTCAGTTTCAAATAAATTTTTAAATGAATTTAACTTCAATAGCTTCCGATTAATTAAGCATAAAGTCTTAAAAACGACGATAATTTTTTTGTATTCTTCAATTTTCAAAAATTAAAATTTAACATATATATATAACATATTGATAAAAATATGACAGTTATCATTAAGTCATATTATCCTGAATAATATTTTCTTAGCTGTTCTTCCATTATCAGCAATTCGAAAACAACATATAGAGTGAGCCAAAATCTTTTTTTGCTCTGATTATAAATATTTATTGTGCTCAAACTATTATAATCAAACATACATATATATATGTTTTTTTTCGGTATAGTGTAGTACTGTAAGAGTTTTTTTCCGACTCTTTACCATGTAAATTTCGACGAGTACTCCCTTGTTAGTTCGTACAATGTATAAGCGGTATTCCAGTTCCTTCTAAGTGTTAAGTTCAACAGTTACTCACACTCGGGCTGCCACTTCTAGGGAGATCTTTATCGCTGCCAATTTCTTAGAACATTTTATATTATCGCTTCATTAATTTTGCACCAGGAGGTTTTTTTCCATAACAACGTCGGAATTTACATTGAACATTAATGGGAGATTTCTTTTCGTGAATCCAAAGCACATATTGGGATTTCTCTTGAATCGACACCATTTTGGTAAAAATTAACAAATGTTTCCCCGAGTTACTCTTGGAGGAGCATTCGCGCCATTTACTGCACAATAAAACCACTAAAATTGACCTATCCAATATGATACAAACATTACATTATTATATTAAATGGTTTTTTCGTAATGAATTTTTATAATCAGGGCAACTCTTTTGGTTCACCCTAATAATTGTTGCTTTAAAAAGGGGCCCCGGCACGTCCATAGGAGCCTATGTTAAATTGCGTAAGTTTATGTACCTTTTCATCAGAAACTATTTACTTCTTGTGAATAAAATTTTTACAGTAGGTTATGTGTACTATCAATAATACTTTAATAGAAGGTTTTCTTTGTATTAAAAATTAAATTAATTATGATTTTTTTTAAAATTGTCCAATTCCCCCCCCCCCTAAAATTTAGTTTAAAAAAAGTCATATCTAAAAAAGTTTGCTGGATATATCTAATTCCTTCCATTAACATGTGTAAACATGTTAAAGGTCTGCCCACTGAAAATTTGAGGATTATATGATAAGTAGTTTTTGAGAAAAAGGTACATAAAGTGAAAATTATTACATTTTGGGAAAACAGGCTTTAAAGTAAAAATTTGTAATTTTTTGAGCATTTAATTTTTTATTACTTTCCAGAAGCACATAAAGCATTTTATTAACTCTCTACTCATACAAAAGACTCTTCTTCTTATTTTTTAAAATTATTTTTAACAATTTTGCCTTTTTTTTAGGATATTAACATGCTTTGGTGGGCTACACGAATTCTATGTGTACCTAGTTTTTTGAAGCATGAACACAGTTATAACTTGGTGCAATATCGCAATGCTTTAAGATCATTAATTTTGCTACATGACTCATATTGAACAATTATATAGCCATATTTACCATTAATTTTAGAATTTTTAACTCCACAAATGTAGATCTTGAAATAACGAACTGTATGGTGTTATTAACTGACTCATTTGGAAAGGGGGGGGGGTACTGGGTCTTTCCATATAAACATTTTTTTAATAACATAGGATCACCTACATCTCTAAAAATTGGCTTCATTTATATCATTGTGGGGCATGTTTTATGATCATTGTGCCTTTCGTTACCTTCAGCTTCTGTCTTTTGAAACTTGCACCAAGCATTTGTAATCGCAGGACACAGTCCATGTTGAGGGCTCTCGTTTGAAGACAGAAGATGAAAATAAACAGCCCAGACAGCAGTTTTTCGTGCTGTGTAGCTCATGGTTATATTTCTAATAGCCATACCATAATATCTTTGAATTTTTGATATTAAAATGTCGGTGAGTCGGTAATAACCTCTTGGGGTTTTTCCATCACTTAACTTTTTTTCTCTGTTTCGCTTTTAAGATCCAAAAGACGTGTACCAATACTTTTCGATAAGCCCAATACACTCTAATTTGTCTACTTGAACATTATATGAATTTGCGCTCATCAGAAACTAATGCAAGGGGAAACACAGGTGCTCCTAGCAGAGCTCATTTGATGCGAGTCAAGGAGTAGCTTCATTTAAAATAATAAATAAAAAATACTTCTATTTATCATATTTACTCATATCATATTTCATTTTAAACAAAAATATTTGAATTTTTAGAAAATATAAAAAAGTGAAAATCGATACATTTTCAAAAGTTCATGTGCCGGACCCCCTTAAAAATAACTTTAAGAAGCATCTCTACCATAGCTGATAATATTTCTGGTGTTCTTATTCCCTGAAGGATTATCTCCTCCCCACTGATGAGATACTTTCTGGCAGATTCAAGTTTAAATGTACTTTTCAGAGTGGGGTTTTGTAAATCAAAGAATTGGGTGGTCTTTCTTCCAAAAAACAAGGCCTCGCTCTTGGAAAAGGAAACAAGTGTCATTTGGTGACAGTAAAAAAAAAATAAGGTCAAGTGATGCCAAAGAAATCCCTGAATGGTGCCAAATTTAGTTTTGTTTGTTATTTTTGTCACACACGATTTCATAAGAAAAGAAACAAAAAGAGGAAACAGAAATGAAGCCATTTTTTTTTTCATTTATATTTTGGACCAGAAATATGACGAAGGCTGGGATCCAAATAGGATATTGTTCGGTTACAAAAATAAATAGATAAATAAAAACATAAAACAATCTGGAATTTATCCGCATTCTTTTCTCCAAATTTAAAGTATATGGAGAAAAACAGTTACAATGTATTTAGCGTAAAAATCTTTTTTTTTTAAAATAAATTTTTAGTTTAATAATTTGAGCTAATCATAATTTTTTTGAAAAAAAATAATCTTTCCTACACGCTGGTTTTTATTTTTTTAAACAGATCCATTATTATATTGTTCCTTTCATTTGCTCAAATATTATAAATAATAGAATGACGTGATTAAGTAATCTATACTATATTATATGACACAAATATTTTTTATTATGGGGTTCCAATTTTTCCCTTTCACGTGCAATTGAAAAAGATCAACGACTCGTTTTCTATGGTGGGCAAAAAAGGTTTTATTTTATCTGGTTAAATTCAAAAGCTATTCAGCATAGTTTTCTTTATTAATAGAGTTAAACATCTTACTCTCTCTATCCAGATCTTCTCTATTAAAGAGTAAAATGAATTCCTATTTAAATTTTCAGCAAAATAAATCAATTGGTAATAATTTCTACAATAATCTCCGTAATGTTCCAATTATATTCTTCTCTTAGAAAATTAACAAAATGTATGCTTTTTTGATAAAAAAAAATCTAGAGACAAATTAGATACAATTAATTCAAACATTTACTCTACACAATTGGCTAATTTCATGACTGACACCTGATAAATGTAATCATGTGTGTTTGCCATTTAATTCAATACTGACATTAAACATGCATTTGTTCTACTTGCAAAATTGAGATAAATTTTCAAATATGATAAATGCATAAAGATGTTTAAATAGTAAGATTTTTCAAAGGGTTCTTCAAAATGAAAAAAAAAAAAACACATTTTACGTGTACTTGAAAAACAGGTTATTTTGTTTACTTATTCGCATTATTATAATTGACATATATGTACTTTTTAAAAGAAATTTTCTTCAAAAAGTAAAAGTTGTCAGCAGCGAAACGAATAAACTCGTTGGCTGGAAACACAGGATTACGGTTATCATTTGACTGTGACGTCACATAAATTTCCCCGATGAATTTATTCTTGAATATAGATTGTAGGAAAGGAATGGCATTAATATATATGACGTCCTAGTCACGTGACAAGCGTGTAATCATGTGTTTTCAACAATCAGTTCATGCACCTCACTGTTGCCAAATTTGCTTTTTACAGAAACTTTCTTTTAAAAAGTATATATATGCGTTAACAATAATAAGACATAGGTAAACAAAATGCATTCGATTTAGTTATACCCATATTGTATATATTTATTTTTAATTTGAAAAACTGTCCTAATAATCTTAATACTTGGACATCTTTAATCAATTATCAAATTTAAAATTGTACCTAGATCTAACAAATAAAATTTTAAAGATAAATTTGAATTCAACAGAAACACGAGATAACAATTTTCATATGATCGTCTAAATTTAGCTTATTGGATACGTACTATGAGTATCAAGAGATGTTTTGTGTTTAAATCTTTCTAAATTACGTGGTTAATTATACTTTATTTCAATTAAAGTTTATGATATTTGTGCGGTAGGTCACTTTTTTTCTGAAAAACTGGAGTCTAAAATACTAGTTGTATAACTGAATAAAGAATAAAAACTAAAGTTTAAGGAAAAAAAAACGCAAAATTTTATTTACTGATCACAATTGACCTGAAAAATTATTCTAAAAACATTATCACTGCTTATTTGCCCTCAAAATGAAATAATCGACATTTGTTTTCATTCTATACAATAGCATTTACTGATACCATTCCCTCGCGTTTATTTAAAATTACAAATCAAATGAATTAGCATAAATTATTCTTCGGCAGAATAAAAAAGAAGTTTAAGAGTACTCTGAATAAAAATCCTTTTAAAGGGCTTCAATTTGATAAGATGTTCCTGAAGAATGATTAACATGCTAAACAAAATTCGGCTACGGTAATACCTTTGTCGTGTACCAAACTTGATTCGATTTGGAAATGTAATGACAGTTCTATGTCATTTCAAAATACTTGAACATCTGTTTTTCTCAAACTCCACTCATGACTCTCAATAAGAATTTGTTTTGTTTCCTTATAAATTGAAAAACAGATGGTACAGTGATTTCTAGATATTGCAAAATTTTTGTTCTATCCAGAATTTTCTGAATCAATATTCACATGCATAAAATTTGATTGAGAGTTAAGGTCAGGTATAATGTTGTTCTTTCAAAAAAAAACAATTTTTTATGGAGCCTTCATTATGTAAAATAAACCATTCAGCTATTCTCTTAAAAACCCACATCAACCTTATTACTGACATTAAACTTACTAAATTTAATAACAATTATAGAGTAAATTAACACAAATAGATAATCAGTATACATGATAACTATCGTGATTTGCCCCTTATTTGAAACATAATATTTTGAAGTCTGTTTCAGTTATTACGATAATAAAATATTGTTTTAATTTCTCTTCTCCATGTACTTTTTTAAAAAAATACCATTAAATTCTATTTTTTTAAGAAAAAATTTACGTTTCAAAAACTACATCTCATAATCATTCAGTCTTAGATTATTCACGTTTTCCATTATTTATAGAACATAGAATTTTGTGGTATTGCTTAAAAAAAAATCGCATTCATGTTTAAAGCTTTTTCTAATCGAACTCAATAGTGTAGTTGATGCAACTCTAAGGAACTTTTAAGCTATCTTCAAAGCTGATCTCTATATTCGTGAGACATTCACAATATCACATTTGAAAGTACTGTACTTTTCTCATTTTAAAGTGCAGTACATAACATTCTGATATATACCGGATATGACAGTTAAAATCGTGTAAATCTATCGTACTAAAAACGTATTATGGCTCTCTTTGCTTAATGCTACAGAGTTAGACAAAATATACAAGAGAAGAAAAGTCGTGATTTCCAAAAAATGTGCCTGCTTTAAAATTTTTTTCTTATTAGTTATAATAATTTAGAGCAAAATATTCCATCGCTGAACATATTTTCGTTATAATTAAGTTATTTTTCTGGTGAAAAATAATGCTGAAGGGATTTTTAACTTAATCTGTTAAAGTATATTACATATTTAATGAAATTGTCTAAATTTTAAATAATCTGTATGATGAATATATGCATATTTCTTACTACGTAAACCAATATGACTGTAATTTTTTTTAAAAAAAATGCCCTTGAAATGTATTTGATCCTGTTTCCTTATGTTAGGCGTTAGTCTGGCACATTCAATTCTTTTTTTAAATCTCCTTAACTAAATCATATTTTAGCCGTTCAGTAATAGAAATCGAAATTACAGTTTCAAAACAAATCAGAAATTTTTAACCAGTCTTTTGATTAATATTACTTAAAAGAACAAATACATAGCCACAGTCTGAGACTTTTAAACTCCTTTTTACGAAAGAGGCTGTTACAATATATAATTTATTTTGAAAAGCAAAGTTTAATGTCTGAAATGAACTCAGTAGGGCAACAGCTAATGAGGGGCAATGCCTACTGTGCCTTTCTCAGTTTACGTGACCCTGGGCTCTGGGGTGCATGGACAGATGTTTCGGTCAAGTGGTCAGTCTGACGCGAAACCTCCTGTGTTCAATTCCCAATCAAGCTCAGTACTTATTTATCGACCAACTGAAGGGATGAAAGGCTGAGTCGATCTTTCCCAACCAGTGATTTGAACCCCGGACCTGTGGCTGGGTGATTATTATTTTTTATATTCTAATACAATAGTGCTGTGTAATTTTTTTTAAATGAAGAATGGTTCGAGTTCCTGTCCACCGAGGAATAATTGATTGAATGCTGGAAATTGAAGACAAAAATAACACTTAAATTTCAAAGATTGGAAACTGTAAAAAAAAGAGTGTCTGATATTTATTAACTAAAAAAATTCTGATTATTTTTCCTTATAGTTTACAGTATTTTTAAGTTATGCTTCAGCGCTCCTAATTTATTTACTTTAATTTTTAATGGTTTAAATAAACAAAAAAAAAAAAAAAATCAAAGTTCTATCACTAAGCCAATGCAAACTTATTTTTAATTTTACTTGGAAAATTAACAAATCAATAAAATAAAATTCCGAATGAAATTGGCATTAAAAAGTTATTTTATTGGAATAAATATATTAAATTTACCCCTAAACGTATACAAAATAGGAGGTTTGGATTACTTATTTCAAATTGTTATAGGTTTTAAGTGCTCAACAATTAATAAAATTTAGAAGAAGAATAACCTATTCTTTCACCCTTTTGATAGGATTATTTGGCCTTAAACTCTATCTTTACAATACAGAGAAAATTAATAAATAATAATAAAAACAACATTTATATGTTTTAATTATTTCAGTTTAACTTTTGTTCGAGTTTCCCTCCTTGGATATTTTAACAAAGCCAAGAAACAACAACCAAAAGAAAAAAAGAAAGAAAATGAAATAGATATTTTTTTAATCCCATTTACAATGTAGAAAAATGATTAAAATATAAATCTTGAGATTTAAAGAGACAATGATGAAGTCCAAAAGGAATATTTTCTTTCTAAATATTTTAAATTGCGACAAAATTGCACTTCGAAATTCAATGTTATTCTCATGTGTGGTAGAAAGTAACCGATTCATATTTTGGCATAACCATCATTGAAATGCCAGGAAATTAGGGGGGAAAAGGATTATTACAACTGCGACTCAAAATTTTAAAATAATGAAAAATAAAGCTCAAAAAGGTTTGAGACTTTTTTTAAACTTCTAAATACATATATTTTATTAATCTATTTTAAATATGATGCATTTTAAAGCACAGTGCAATATATTATTGGGTAGGTTTAAAATTTTGTATTGCATTTAATCCAAATCTGTCTCCATTGTCACGGGTCATCGGTACACTGTACTAAATTACAACTCATTGAACTAGCTGTATTTAATTCAAGCATTTAAATGAAGAGACATTTCTAATAAAAGACCTCTGATTTATATTCTTCACATGAAGTTTTTCTTAAGTAACACCTTACCTTCAAAAGTTAGCACAATCCCAATTGTTATTAATTATAGCTAAAGTTTATCCCGCGGACACCTATTATTCTTATAACTACTCAAAGGATCAAAAATTATCACCTAATATCTCGAATATATATAGAAATTAATTACATATTGAGTTCCACCTCCACCGATTGTGCATTACAATGTATTTCTCCAATTGACAAAACATATTTAGAATAACTACAAAAGATACTAACCTAAGGAATCCGATTTAGGTGAAAGAGTTATTTTTAGGTGTTTGATTTTAGAGCTTTTAGGGAAATAATATATAAATATTGAGGAAGAAGTAATAATATATAAAACTATAGAGTTTTAAAGTTGTTTTTATAGCATTTACTTTATCTAACTTATAAGAATATTTTTAATGTACCTTTTGAAGAATGACGTTTTTACGATAATTTGTGTGCGAAAATGGAATATCTCAGAAATAATCAAATAAAATTCAATAAAACTTATGACATATATGTTATGAGCCCTTTAGAGTGTAACAAACCACAAGTTTTAAGATATCTAGATTTAATCATATTTTACAGCCATTTTTAGTTTAGAACATCAGTAATTTTGAAGAAAAATCAAATTTAAATGTTTATAAAATATTTATTTCTTAAAATATTTTTACCCTGCGGTTTGTGACACTTCAGATGGATCAAAAAGTATAACAATGAAATTAAAATTGAATTATGTCCAATGCATTTTTATTTATTACGTTTTTCTCAACTCTGAAAATTTTTCTATAATTTCACAAAAATAATATTTTTTTTCAAAACTAAAGGGTTATATACGTTATTTATTTAATAATTAGGACTCTTTAAGTTTATTCGTGTTCTTTAAAACAATGAAATTCTTTTGAATATCAATTTTTGAAAAATTCATCTCCTAACCTAGTCGGATACCTTAAGCAAGTGGTGGTCAACCGTGACACGGCGCAGTTGTGACAATGACTTTTATAAAAATTTGAATAAATTAAAAATGACATTTTTTTTTTTTACAATTTTATTAAAATGCGGTTGTCTTAGACAAAAACCCTCAAAATTTATATATTATTATCTTCCTTGTTGTGTGCACTAACTTTCCAAAGGTGCACTCGCGATATCTTGGAATTTGTGGGAGCGTGTTTTAAAATATCTGGAAGAAAAAATATAACTGCACGGTGAGCACTTGCTACTGAAGAATGAAGACTGGCTATGGATTAAAATTTCCTTACCTATATAATGGGGCATTTAAAAATTTTAAATTTAGGCTTACGGGGAAAATATTTCATTTTACTCCTACCCTATTTGGTCATATATCTTGTAAACAAACTTTTGCACCTTTATCTCTACTTTGAAGAGGGGGGGGGGGACTGGTCGAGCATTATTAAATATCTATCAAAGTTAATAATGCTTCGAGCTACATAAAATTAAAAATTGAATATTCATTCTGCAGGATTCATTCAGTGCTAGGTTGGATGATTTTCAAGATGCTGATCTTTTCATAAATCCTTTTTTCAATTCCTATACAAGACGTTTATTGTTACCCACCTGAAGTCTAAATAGGAAATATTAGCCTACATCACCATACTAGATTTCAAAGCAAATATAAGGAATTTATTGCAACTCAAGTGATCCAAATTATATATATGAATGTTGGAAATTTGAACCCACAGGCAATTTTCCAAATTTAGACGATTTGGCTGTCAGATATTGTTGTAGTTTTTGATCGACATTTGTGAACAAATGTTTTCTGTTACGAACATAATATATATAAAAGCATAATATTGCTCAAAATTAACTGATATACACCTGAAACAACCTAATTTTGTTAGAATCTTCAAGAACTAATCCTAATATAGATGACTTGGTAAAAAAGCTACAAATTCAAAAGCCACGTTAAGCAGTCACTGGCCGTTTAATAATAAATTAGAATTAAATGTTTTAAGTTACTCCCATTTTTATTTTGTATACCTAAAAAAGTTCATAAAAAAACTAAGTAAAAGTTTATTAACAATAACACTTAAGAATTTATTATATTATTTTTAAATTTTCACTACTTAGACTTGTATAAAAAATGCGCTAATTGCATTAAAATCCCATAATTGATTGATTGAATATAACGTCGCACTGTTCAGCTACACGAGGGCTTTGGGTGGCGGACCTCGTAATTTTGAACCATAATTAAGTGACGAGGACGACACCTGAGCTGGCACCCCTCTCCTAACTACCACACCACACCAACGGGAGGACATTTGAGCTCTCGACAGATTTAACGAGAATCGCTTCTTTAAATGGCGAGTCTTTAGTGGTACTGGGCTCAAGCTCATGACACGCTTCTGTTTGTTGAAAAGGTTGAAAGTGGAGCGTATAATGATTATCAGATAGTGGCACTCTCATCAAAAAGGTTGTTACTTAAGGCAGTGGTGCTTTGGCCATTACTGCCTTAAGCAAGATAACTTTAAAGACAAACGATTATATATGAGCACATAAATTAAGCAATCAGATACATTAAGAGTTATGTGAATTATTGAATGAAAGCATACGATAATTGTATGGAAGAGAATTTTTAACCTAAATAATATGTATAGCTACTACATAATTTAAACAGCCAATTAAAAATTTAAATAGAACTAAATATTTTACAACACGAAACAGCCAATTGAGACATTGTCTTAAATCAGTACTTACGTATAAATTTATTAAGAGCTTAATTTTCCTTTTATAAAATAAGAAAATATGATCCAGAGTAAGAAAACATGTACTTTAGTAGGAAAAAAAAGAGTCGCTATCAAAACTCGAAAACGATTAATAAAAATAGCTGATGTATGTATGTCTGAGAACACATTTAACATTCCTTCACATTTTTCTCATGAATAATTCATTGTAATAAAAGGATTACTTTAGTAAAAGCATCAGAGACAATTAAGAGACAGAGTACAAAACAAATAACTGAAATAGATGGTCAACTGTATGCTTATTCATTCGGATTGTTCTCCCAGCATGAGGAATTCAAGATAACGTCCATTATTTGTATTGTTCACTTGATTGGTGTCGTGTGCAGAAGAATGATTTTGCATTATTGGTGTAAGACTTTTTGGAACGAGATATTGCGTAGCGCTTGGCCGCGAAATGGAATAAATAAAACTATTCAGTCCTTCGTGCCAAAATATGCTTTTATGTGGTATTTCGTATTGAGTTTTCATACGCCTGCCAGTTTCCGACGACTTAAGAGTTTCGACCTCTTAATTCCCAATGATTTCAAAGCCCAGAAAGTTGGCATGATAGAGAGATAGAACCGCCTTTGCCAAAAAATTTCGCCATTTAATATAAGTTTGCAACAAATGAGAATTCAGATATGCATTCTTATCAAGTAAAAAAAAAAGATAATGGCACATGGTTTTGTTGGAGAGCCTCAACCAATATGCTTATTGAAATGTGATGCGTGCCAAAAAGAGTTTCAGAATATTCATATGTATACTTTTTTGAAAGGAAAGATAGATGCTTCGACCAGTGCTAATTTGTAATGAAATGACAATGAGGGAGATTTTCTTAAAAAATTTTGTTGGGAGGTTTTAGCTCGATTACATTTATTAAATTACTTGTCAAGTATAATTTGTAAGCTTTTATTATATTAGAGACAATACAACTTTCTTTTTATTCCATACTTATTAAATTGAAAAAAATATGAAGGATGGCACTTAAAAATACTTTGTTTCCTTAGTCTAATATCAAAGACTTTTCAATAAGCTAATGTAATAATTTTAAAAAAAATAATATTTTTTTTACACATTATGTTTTAAAACACATTGTAAAAGGCAATAAAAGTTTTTGGTTTGTTCTTGGAATTTTAAAAAGGTTTTCTAGATTTAAAGTTTATGTATTATTTATTTTATTTTATTTATAATAAGTGTTTTTCAAGAAAATAAACGATTTTCTCTGAATGAAAGGTACAAAAGATAAATTTAATTAAAAGTTATTGTAATAAAAAAAACTTTCAATAAATGGGAAAAATGAACAACTCAAAAATTAAAGTGCTATCGTATTCTAATAATTCTTTATTTTATATCTGAGAAACTCAGATAAATTAAGACAGGTACTTTGATAAATTGTAAAGACAATCAAATAAATTAAGATCAAAAGAAAACTTGTTTTAGCTCAAAGAATATTAAGTAAAATATTATAAGTTATTGACTTAATAAGACTCCTAAAAATTTGATTGCTATAAATCGTGTTTGTTGGTTATAATTGTTATCTATATTTTTTTTTGTTATGATTACATTTACCTCTAACTTTTACTTATTACAATTCTAATATCAAAATATGAGTTATTTAAATATGCAAGTATCCATATATATACATACATGAATTTCATCATTATTTCCTCGTTGGTAAAGACATTTCAGAAACCAAAATGAATCAACTATAAAATAATATGTTTTTATGATAGAGTCACTGGGGCGTAGCTATTCCTGAGTGGACCCTGCATCAAAATTCCTTAGGGATTCTTTTGGGGGGCCCTTAACATTTTACGATTTTGTACTTACTCATGTAGCTTGGGGACCCCCAAACTGCAGGCTGATACGGGGATTGCTACGCCCCTGGAAAGAGCTATGCTTCATATCCAAATAATTTACATCATTTTATGAAATCTTAGCTAAAAAATTCTTTTTTAGATCCTTAATAGATATAGCATACTAAAGTTATTTATAGTTGCTTGTAATTAAAAGTCACATTAAAAAAATTCAAGATTTTGTAGGGTTGACAGAAAAAATAATCAACTATTTCAAAAATAATTTTCAGCTTTGTGAAGTTCTAAAGGTTTTCTTGTTTTTAATAACATGATTTTTTATATAATTTTTTTTCTAAATTTTCAATTTTTCCATAAGCTTTACTTCTTAATCTTATACAAATACTTGCGTAATTGCATAATTTTATGCAAATACGTAAGTATTTGTATAAGACTTGAGGGCAGAAAAAAACTGCATTTTCTGTTGTTGTTTTAATATTTTATTTTACCTACAAGCATGCTTTTTGCTGAACAACCAAGAAGAGGGTTTGCTGTTTACATTATAATTTAGCTTGAGTAAGGAAGAATGTGTGCTGACAATTTAGTTCTTCTATCATATTGAAACTGACTTTGGCATTGATTAACACAATCTTTAGATATAGGTTTAAATTGTTTTGTTATTGAAATTAGTTTGATTTTTTTTTTTTTTTCAATATCACCCTTCGAAGCTTCATGAGAGCTATCCGCGATGTGCATCTCGTAATAATTTTAAAACTCGGTCAAGAGACGAGAACGACGAGCTGGCAGCACATTCTCTGAACTTACGCACCACGTCCACTTGAGAAATTCGATCCTCGACAGATTTAACGTGCATCAAGGTCTTCAGTGGCACCAGGACTCGAACCCAAGACTAGACAGTGCCGAACCAGGGTTCACGCCCATGACCTCTAAGCTACCTTAGACATAGAATCTTATTTTTACTAATTAATATAAAATTACTACATTCTGTATTCATTTCAAGAAGACTTACTTTTTATATTATTTTTAAGTTGAGAATCATACAAATGTTAGAAGGATGAAAGAATGATTAAATTCCTGGTTTGAATTTGAGTTTTGGGTCCTTCGGTTCGATTCTTTTTGTTATTATTAAACCGAGGAAACCCGGGAAATCTTCCGAATTATGTTGAGTGTGTTGCTTCAAGTTCTCTGCTTTAAACTACAATTAAACATACCTCGTGATTTTGTACAACCTCAGAACTGGTATCCCAAGAACTTTCGTAAAAATGGATCAGGGGCGGGGGGGGGGCTATAAATCTAGAAAATTGTAAGAAGAAAAAGTTCCAGATTTGTCGATAGTACACCATATTTTATCTTATTTCATCATAAAAAACATCGCTAACATGCAAGCAATTCTAGCTCATGGCCCTTCAAAATAAAGAAATGTTAAACATAAATTTTAACTAATTTAAGAAAACATGAGTTTTTTCGCCTTTATGACGCTTAAAAAAACTTTTGAAAACTTTTTAAGGCATAACCTGTTTTTTTTAGAATTTAATTAAAAAAATCGATAGTTTTAGGACTTATTATTTATTTGAATAATGGATGCAAGAGAGAGAGAGAGAGAGAGAGAGAGAGAGAGAGAGATCCTCTTCCAATAATCTGCATTAAGATTCTTTGTGCATAACCCATTTGAATCAATATACCATTGTTGTCTTGTCCAAGTAGTTCAGAGAAATCAAATGGCGCTGAAGGGCGTCCAAAATGGCCTTTGCTATGTGGAAGATCTTAGGCGAATAAAGCGGTTGATTGTCCGTAGGGTTTAGGTCTATGTTGTGGAGTTTATCCGATATAGAAGGACAATTAAAGATATGATTTGGAGAAAGTTTAATGTCAGGGCAGTGAGGACAAGTATTGTAACTTCTTTGACCATCAGGCGATATTTTTATCTCTTTAAAGTGTTTTTATACTCCTTGAAGAAATAAATTACAAGTACTTCCTCTGTTATAAACGTATAAGAGAATAATCCCTAATTTATGTTATTTTTGTTATTCTATGATATTTTGTAATAACCCCGCTTCCCGTCTACCCTGTGATCCAGCTAAAGGTGTGTAATTAAGTGAAGGATGGTCCGACATGATAATTTCCAATTATTTTATTTAGCACTTTAATCGACTCAAACATAATTCAATGCAACACAATAAATAGGATGTTCCAGTCAGTCAACAGAGGGAGGGGACGAGAGTCGCGCGTTTCGGAAGAATACATCTAATAAATCAACCTTTTTAAAATAATTGATCGACTACCTCAATATTTAGGCCACTTAACTTCTTTAATACTTTAACTACCAAACGCAATATGAAGGTGACAATACCTGAACTGTAGGCAGTCTTCTTATTAATTAAGGCTTGATCCTTCAAATATCATCTTCTTGTCTTTAATCTCTCCCACGGACTTTCTAACCTATTTTTCGGTATTCTTCTCTTGAATCTCACTTGTCACCTTTAACTAACTTTCTACTATCTATATTTCTTCACTTTCCAACTCACTAATTTTCTACTATCTATATTTCTTCATTTTCTAACCTTCTATAAGCGAACCTGAACTATATATAATAATTTGTATATATCACGTCTTCTTCTTAGAAGAAGATTGATGATTTTTGATAGCCCCAAAGAATTCCCAAGAGGATTAGTGTAAGGACGCGTATGGATCCGTCACAATTGTAATTTTTTTTTTTTTTTTTGCTATTTGTAATTCGTTACGATTTGGAACAACATGATGACGTGTTTTACGAAATATCGAATGGGCCTACTTGAAAAGGAGGGTAGGGGAAAAGATCAAAGCTAGAAGAAGAGAGGGCTATTTCATCGTTTAAAGAAATCCAACTCCGAGCACACCTGTTATTCCACCGAATCCTGAAGGAGTTATCGATTTCTGTGTGTCCCAGTGACGAACTTCCTCACTTCTGCTGCCAAAACTGCTTTTTCCTTCTCTGGGGTCGTTGTCGGTCAGGGTAAATTAAGCAGACGACCTGCCCAAGAATCTGCCACTGGGGATCGATTCCTTATGTGTGATTTTATGTCCTCCCTCTTCAATTAGGGGATAGCGCCCTCCTTGGAAGATGATCTTTTCTTTTCTTCCCGAATGGAAGCCGGTATTAATAACACTTGATGAGTTACGAACGTTTTCAGAGTAAGTGCTGAAAGGATATAATCATGTGATGGAAAAAAAATATTCTTTTTTTTTAAAAAATATGAAATAACCTATCTTTCTCTAATAGCTGATTGTCAAAGAAAAAAAAAAGACTACAACTAAATAATTAGAAATGCGAAAAAGTCTTTTTTTTTAAAAAAAAGAAGTTATATCTTTTATATATTATAGATATGAATTGTAAATTATAGAGTAATAATTTTTTTAATTAAGAGAAATGTAATATCCTAGAATTGTTTCAAATTAAGTTTGCATAATTTTTTGAATTTTTAATTAATGAAAAAATCTATTAAACTTTAATAATGTCTTTTTAAATAATACAATTTTGTTCATTACAAAAATATCATAAGAACTTAAACGTCAAACGAAAATGTGCTAATAGATTAGTTAAGCATGCCTTTTCGATCAAGTACAAATGTAAAATTTGATCTTAAAAAATTATCAAATACGAGATTTAAAATACATAATTTCCAAACCATTCAACAAATTAAACTCTTATTTATGATCAAAGAAAATATTATTAATTAAATTTTGGAACTAATATATATAGAAATAATTTTTGTAGAACATTCAGTTTGAGTGTAAGTATGAATAGGATTCGTAAATGTTTACAAAATTGTGTTTAAAGACAGATTGAATGTAAGTCTTTTGTGACTCCAAAAGAATGGCATAAAAAATGAAAATTATTTCCAAACTATTAAAAACTTTAATCTCTTTTAAACCTCTTTTTTCTCTGTCTCTCTTTTGTTATTCAAATTTCCTTTTGCTTTTTTTTCGGTGTCCTTCAATAAATAAAATAATACTTATTTCTAATGCCTTATTTGAAAACTTGCTAAATAAATATTAATTATATATATTTCTATAATATGTTTCTTTTGATATTTCATTTTCACTCATTCCATGGATGAAAATAGTAAGTATCTTGAGGTACAAGCCACCAGTAAGTCGATTTTTTGCTCTGAGTTACTTTCTACTCTGAGTTTTACTTCGATTACCTTATGACCAGGACTCTTATTTTTCAGATTATCTGGTGCATTATTTTCATAGGTTTATTTTGCTGCAAAAGCACTTTTTAGATGAAATTTTATTTTTGTATTTTTATGTAGGTTTTCTTAGAACAGTGGTTAGAAAAAATAAGCACATCACACTTCGGCTGTGAGAGAGAAAGAGAGAGAGAGAATTTAAATTATTTCAAAATTGCGTGTCTCTGCATATGAAAATCCTTCACTTTTTGTGATTAACAAAGAGGAGCAGGAGACGCTGCGACAGAGTATAGTTTGCAAAAAGGAGCAAGCAATTCACACTGATTTGTTGCAGCAAAATTCGGATATTTCAACAGTGGTGACCTCACAAAAACGATTCATATCCAGTCAAGTATAATATTTTTTGGAAAAACTTCCTAAAGAACGACTGGATTCTTCTCTGTTGTCTGGCTTTCTATGTTTTTTGAAGTGAATTTGCTCAGTGGGTGAGAGGTACTACTGTACTGAGCAAATGGCTACATTAAAATAATCAAACAATGCCATACATTTCTATTTAGAATGTTTTTGAAAGCAAATGTATCAAAAAGTTCACCAACTCAATTAAAAAGTCAACATTCTTTTTTATCTCCAAGTGTGATTTTTGTCCAAAATTTTCATTTTTTTATAAAATTTCTCGACTTATCGATAGTTTAATATTGTACGCATCATTTCATATTCTCAAAAATTGGCAGTGTAATGTCACGTTAAATATTCTAATAAATTTCTAATATTGGACAGCTTGTCTGACGAATAATAAAGTTCCGTGTAAGAGTCTGTAAAAAAAGGAATCGCTTTTTGCTCCATCTGTTATTAATTTTGTTTTCAAATTTTTCTTCATACTTACCACTTATTCCGAAACAAGTGTTATTGTTCATGATGTAAGGATCATATTACCTAAATCTAACTAGCCAACTCCTTACTCGTGAGGTAGTGACCCGAACCCGACATGAAAGTAGAAGTAGTATATATAGAAACAATTCAATACGCCAAAAAGAATTTAAAAAAAAAATAATATATTAATCACTCATTAGTTTGCTAATTCAAAGTACAAGAAGAAGATCATAATTATAAATAAGCAAAAGTGACTTACTAGAGTTGCTGGCTCTCCAATACGAATCTTCCAAATAAGATGTTAGTAATTCTTTGTAGGCACACATGAATGGGATTCAACTCTGAAACTTGGTGAAGTTGCCTCCCTCTAAGATTTACTCTTGTACGAAGCAAATAATTACCATCCATCTGAATTTGCAATAAAACCTTACAGGAAAAAAAATCCAAAGTTAGCTCTGAGAGGAACACCTCCCGTAAGGTACGATGATAAACCGAATTATGTCATGAAAAACAAAATGTTCCATTTTTTTAATGTACTTTTAAAAAAAAATTAAATAATAATTTAAGTAAAATTGTTGAATACTATAAAACTCTAAATTTAAAGTGGTAATTTAGTAGTAAAAATGTATTTAAATGTCTAATTTAAGTTGAGCTCAAAAACATTTACTTGCTTGTTTATAGAAATTGACTCTTCCACGTTAATGCCTAGAAATTTCTTTTTTCACCCATGAAATTATGATTTAGTGAGTTAACGTGCTGTTTAGCAATGTTTCGTATTTTTACTTTAAGGATTTACTTCTGCATTACTGCACTTGCATTTCTTTTCAGACTGATAAATCTTGTTTACAATAGACCTCCCTGTAACACGGGCTCATACAAAAGATATTTGTATAACAAGGCAAAAAAAGTGTGTGTGATTGTATTCATATAACACGGTAAAAGAAGCTCGTATAACAAGGTAAAAAAAGAATTATACATCGTAGCTCCAATAATTAATATAACTTTTGCCTGGTAACACTAAAAGTCATTATGCTTTTAAAATTTCGGGAAAACCCAATTTTTTTAGAGGATATTGTCTCAATGTGTTTTTAGTTGTAATGCGCATTAAACGGGCCTAAAACACTGTCATAAATGTGGTTCATTTTATTCAACTTAAATTTGAGGGGAGGGGGAATCTCATCAAAATAAGTCTTAGTGAAATTAGATTTGATTTCAACTAGATGAAATATATGATCAATTCAGCTGTTTAAAGTCAAAAGTGTTAAATAAATTAGAAAGACACACACACACATATATTTTTATTTAATTTTTTTAAATTTCTTGTGAAAAAAAATTTACTATTAAACGGACATAAACATTTTATATATTTTCTTAAGCTTGACAATTAAAGACAGTCATTTTGGTGTAACTAGTAAATTGATCGCTTTGGACAATGAACAGTTCATGTATTTGAATAATCTAATTGATTCGTACAACATGGATTCATATAACATGGAAAAGTATCTACTGTGTTATTGTGTATCTATGTGCGTACCGGTCTACAATATTTCTATCCCCTCTTTCAATATCTTTGTTCCTATTTATCTTAGCTTAAACTTTAAACAGTAGCAGCACAAGATGCTTTGGCATGCTAACTCACACAACCCTATTGTCCATTTTAAAACCGAATGACACATTTTTGATGCCACGTGATCTCTTAGATCAATGATAAATAAGGAATTATGCATGCACTTTTTTTTATTTCATTCAATTGATTTTCATAAATCAATTTAAGTTTCCTTTAAAACTAATAGTGTGTTAAAAGATTTATCACACTAACATGTGACTTAGGTTTTTAATTCATAACGGTATAATTTTGGAGACGATTTGTTAACAAACTCGCGCATTGTCGAATAGCATTAAAAATAAAAGTAGAAAATATCATAATTTATGATCTTAAAAAAAAGTCAACAAAGCAAAATTGTTCAGTATTATGGTTGCATTCTTAAGCAAATTTTTTAATCTTTTAGGGAAGAGCAAGAGAGAATCCGACTTCTGGAGGCAGCCGTCGCAAACCTTCGCCAAAAAGCCGGCGTCGATCTCGAGTCCACTTGTAACATTTGCTTCAAGACCAAATTTGCGGACGGAATCGGTCACATTTGTAGTCAGTGCGGAAGGCGCTGTTGCGCCAGATGTGGCGTGAAAGTGCCGCTGCGTCTCAACAAGGTGAGCACGAAAATATTAAAACTGTTATCTGTCACTGCGAAATGGCTAATCCATTAGAAGAATTGTTTAAAGCTTTATATATATACTAGCTGTTACCCGCCCGCTTCGCTGGGTATTTCATGATGTTTTATAAATTTTTACTGCTTATATATATGTATAAATTATTGATATCTAAGTCCTAGCATTAAGAATTCGATTGAATTGAAAAATATATTTATACCTGTAACTGTCACCTGTTGATAAAAAAAAAGAGCAGAACTCATCTAATTTGTATTTTCTAAAAATCTCTAAAATTGAAGCATAGAATGATGTTTGCTCTTTCGTAACTCAAAAACCAATTTTCGGTGGATCTCTACTCCGTAAATTGAACATGCAAGCCAAATTTCAAGTCTAAATCTAACAGAAAAAAGCAAAAGTTTTACTATAAATATCCCCGTAATCCCGTTGAGAGCCGTTTTCCAAAATTACCGCTCTTAGCGGATTTCAATTCAACAAAAGAAAAATGCAAACCAAATTTCATTATTATAGTCCTTGTAGCTCGAAAAAAGTAATTTTTTTTGTCAATGCGTCCCAGTAACCCCCTGCAACCCCCCAGAACTATGATTTGCTTAAAATTTATTCTTAGTGGATCCCTATTCAACAAAAAGAAACATGCTTAAAAATTTCAAGTATATGGGTCTAACAATTAAAACAGGAATTTTTTTCTGTAACTCCTCTTGACCCCTCGCAAACATCTTTAGGGGTCAATTTTCATTTTACTCTTTGTTAGAGGAACTCTATTTCATGAAAGGAACATGCCTACCAATTTTCAAGCAGGATGATCAAGTAGTTTAAAAATGGAAATATTTATCGATTACGCCTCTTAATCTCCCGAAATTAAACTTGGTAGTTGATATTCGCGAAACCCATTTTGTAGCGGTTCTCTACTTTACGAAAGGAATCTGCTTATCAAATTTCAAGACTGTACGTCTAACAGTTTAAAAATGGGGATAATTGTCTATAACGCCACTTGAGCCCCGCAACGCCACTTCTGGGTCTGTTTTCACAAAACCCATTTTGTAGGGGAATTGCATTCTATGAAAGGAATCTGCTTAGCAAAATTTGAAGACTGTGCGTCCAATTAATTAAAAATGCAAAAAAATTATCAATAACGCCCCTTGAACCCCCGCAACACCACCTAGGGGTCGATTTTCACAAAACACATTTTGCAGTGTATTTCTATCCTATGAGAGGAATCTGCTAACCAAATTTCAAGACTGTGAGTCTAATAGTTTAAAAAAAGAAATAATTATTTATATCTGCCCTTAACCCCCTGCAACACCCCTTGGGGGTCAATTTTCTCCAAACCCGTTTTGTAGCGGATATTTACTCCATGAAAGAAACATTCCTACCAATTTTCAAGCAGGTAGGTCAAATAGTTTAAAAACGAAAATATTTATCTCTTACGCCACTTATTCCCCTGCAACGCCACTTAGAGGTCTGTTTTCACAAAACCTTCTTATAGCTGATCTCTACTCTATGAAATAAATCTCTTTATCAAATATAAAAACTGTGCGTCTAATAGTTTAAAAATGGAAATAATTATCTATAACGCCCCTTAAGTCCCCTCAACGCCACTTGGGGGCAATTTTCACGAAACCCATTTTTAGCGTATCTCTACCCTATGAGAGGAATCTGCTTACTAAGTTTCAAGACTGTACGCCTAATAACTTAAAAATAGGAATTTATAACGCCCCTTAAAACCCCCGCCCCCGTAACACCCTTGGGGGTCAATTTTCCCAAAACCCATTTTGTAGCGGATATTTTCTCCAGGAAAGAAACTTACCTACCAATTTTCAAGCAGGTAGGTGAAGTAGTTTAAAAACGGATATATTTATCTATTACGCCCCTTAATCCCCCGCAACGCCACTTAGAAGTCTGTTTTCACAAATCCCGTTTTGTAACTGATCATTATTCTACGAAAGGAATCTATAAAATCAAATTTAAAGATAGTGCGTCAAATAGTTTAAAAATGGAAATAATTATCTATAATGCCCCCTAGGCCCCTGCAACGCCACTTGGGGTCGATTTTCAGCAAACTCATTTTGTAGCGATCTCTACTCTCTGAAAGGAATCCGCTTACCCAATTTCAAGATTGTACATCAAGTAGTTTAAACATAGAAACAATTATTATTAAAGCCCTTAACCCCCCGTAACGCCCCTTGCGTTTCGAATTTCGGAAAATCCTTTCTTAGCTGATGTCTACTCTATCAAAGGAACATGTCTACCAAATTTCAAGTCTGTAGGTTGAATAGTTCCAGAGATTTTGTGATTAGTCAGTCAGTCAGTCAGTCAGTCAGTCAATCAGTCAGTCAGTCAGTCAGTGAGTGAGTCGCTTTTCTCCTTTATATATATAGATATATATATATATAAATCAGAAAAGTGTTTTGTTAAGTTATGCGTTAAACAATAAATTTTTACATTTTATAATTTTGACTTTTTTTAATGTTTTTAATTTATAGAGAAAGAGAGATAAGATTAAAAAATATTCTTAAAAGTTATTTACTGAAAAGAAATATACTTTCTTATACAGTAGAACGTCATTTATCCGAACGTTTATTATCCGGAGCGTCAAATATCCGAACCAAAGTCCGGATACGTTTTCGAACAGTGCAACAATGCTCAACAGTTGTTTCGTGTGAGGCTAAAAGTGACGGGAAACCACAAGTTGAAGGATATTTGGGAAATTTCAGTTGTGTGATTTGGTAAACATCTGTGCAGAATATTAGGTCAGTTTGTTTCCAAGTGAGGGGGTGCATACGTGCTCTTTTGTTGAGTTTTTTTGATGTAGAAACCTGGATGGCATGCGATACAGAAGACTGTGGATTTCAAATGCTAAATGATGACGAGTTTGTGACTTCCGTGCAAGAAGAATCCAACCCTGTCGACGATGAAACGGATGAAGACGAGGACAACAACAACGAAAGTAGCAAAAGCTGACGTGTTTTCTGCGTTAGAGACAGCTATGGAGTGGTACGAACAACAATCAGAGTGCTGTCCTACTCCACTACTGCTGCTAAAGAAAACCAGAGACCGTGCATTAAAAAAACGAAGGTGTACAACGAAAATTAAGGGATTATTTTCCCCAATCAATGTAAAATTGTGACATTTTGCCCGTATTTTTGTTTTTTCTTCAAGCACGTTTCCCGCATGTGATGATTTTCAATATTTGTATAGTATCCAGTATCATATACTGCGTGGGTCGCATTCGGTTTTCGGTTATCCGAACGGTGTCCGGTCCCAATTGATTCGGATAAACGACGTTTTACTGTAATTGTGTATTAGAAATATACTTTATTTAATAATCATTAAACATCTGAAATGTTAGTTTTTTTCAAGATATCAGCTAAGAAACATTATTATCGATAAATACTTTCCTTATGTCATTCCATTAATATATTAACAAATACTTGTTTAAATGGAAATTAAATTTTTGAATTTTTTCTGATAAAATGTTACATTTCTTGAGGGGAAGCTTCATTCTTAATTATTCCGTACAAGACATGTTAAAAATAAATCTAAATCAATTGCTGAAATTCCTCTTTCCGATCCTGATTTATAGTTCTTCAAAAGCATTATTTTCAATAAGGTATTAAATATGCATGTAAAGCTTCAATGATCAAATTGAGAAGCATGTAAAGCTTCAATGAATGAACATTGTCATATGGGTCAAAATTTCAAAAGTTTGAACCATATCGTAATGTTCGCCGATTTCTGAAAAGTCTGTAGTAGGAATTACTTTTCAAGTACTATTATCCCCGAACTCAAGGCATCCGACTACTTGCGACAACTTCTTTTTAGAAAAACGGAGATATGGGGATTTTTTATGGTATTTAGATTTGTTTAGTACATTTTAAGAAAAATATGCTAACATTAAGAAGAGAAAAAGAAATTATTATTACTAAAATGGAAAAAAAGGTTAAAAATTGACAAAAAATAACATAAACGGTGCCCATTCTGTACCAAAAGTTTATAAACAAATTTTCAATTTTTTAATTCTGATGTGTTGCTATGTTCTTCATTTTTGAAATGACTTTCAGAATAAGAGATATATTAATTTCTACAAAAACTAGAGCACTGTAACTTAGTTATTATATGAAATTACTTTTAAAAAACAATTATATTAACATAAATGACTGTAAATTTTGTAATAAAACAGTGATTGATAAATCTGAAGGTTAAAACACTTCCATTATCATACAGAACGTACACAAAAAAAATTTCAATTAATTATTTTCAAAACTTTTTTAGCCATCACTTTCCCCGTTCGCACATTTTCAAAAAAAAAAATAATAATAATAATAACACACTCACACATTTCGAGTAAAGAGCGTTTTAAAGTATATCTTGCTTAAAGTAATGGCATCAGCTTTTGTTAAAACACTTGTAGTTTTTGTTCTAGTGAACGGAAAATAATTAACTTGGTAATTTTATAAAGCTAATAAGGTGGCCTATAAAATAAAATCAGGAAAAAATTGTCAATTTTGGCAAAATTCACAGTTTTAGAGTAATTGGATACCTTAAGTAATCGGTAGAACCAAGGAAATACGTATGTCAATTATATCTATAGATTTGCAACAAAATTTTATATTTAATTTAGATTAAAAATATTAGATCTGAGCATTCTCTGGGAACGTTAAGGAAAAAGTCCACTTTTCTCTCGGAATGAGCCGAGAATTAATTACGAAACGCACAATCCAATGGTAGCAGTGAGACATCCCTTGAATGTGAAATATGCCTTTCATGTCATCTTGTTAAACTAGTGGCGTATATAGACTTCTTAGTGTGTGAAAGATTGGAGTAAATTTTAAAGCTCCGATGCGTAATTTTTATGTTAAAAATTAAAAATCAGTTCGTTTATGGTAGGGGTTGGTGCACTTAAATCGCTCTCGTGTGTACGCTACTGTGTTCAACTTGCAAACATATCGATTTATAGAAAGTATCATACAAAAAAAAAGAAACTTCAATCGAACCTCTCTGTTCAGAACAAGCATAACGAGATGTTACACATATGCATGTAAACATAAGTCGGAGCCTTATAGTATTCAGATGATGCAGAATTTCTCTCCTTAAAATTTCCATAGACTTCATTTGTGTTGAGTCGAATCTCTAAGTTTATTTCAGTTCCACTTCCATTTGATTTATTTTCCACAACTATTTGTAAAAAAATTTTAAGACATTGTTTCTTGTTTACATACGTTTGGTAAAACAGTTTTGTATGCAATACATATACGTACTGCAAATATGTTAATGCTTTATTATAAATCTCTTTTGTATTTTGTATGCGTTGGATCAGCATCCATTTCTCTTGACAGATCTGGCTGTGTATTCTGTGCCGTAAGAACAAAGAGCTGGCCATCAAGTTCGGAAATTGGGCCTTGAAGAAGGAGGCCGCGCCCCAGACCCAAAAGTCATGGGGCAGGTCCCGGAGCCTGGAAGAGGAAGCAAATACCGAACGCCAGAGTCCAATTCCCCTCCTCAAGAGACATTTCACCTCCAACCTCAATATCGCCAACACGTCACTTCCTTTCTGGAACGACGAAAAGAAGCAACAACCTGCTGCTAGGTTTGTTATCCTTAAAGAGATTGGTTCGAAAAAATTTTTTATGAAAAAATTATACTCAGAATAAATTTTGTTGATGTTTTTGTTGCAATAAAGCAAAGGATATGTGCCTAAAAATAGAGAATTATATTCATTCTCTATTTTTATTTGCCAAACTTAATCTCCTTAATCAATGATTTTTACGAAAGCTCTTGCTAAGAAATATAATTTTTTGAGTCCACTGTTCAATAAACAATACTCATTATTACATCAATTTTATGCATTTTACTTAAAATTTGTTTTATCTTTTGCATATGAGAGAATATTCCAGTTCTTTCTCTAATAACTATAAGACGTACTCTAAAAAAATTAATTCCATCTAAGCTTACTGCATAACATGTACAGATTCGACGATTTTTACCTAAACTGTAAGAAATATGTATTTCACTGAAATAAGCAAACATTTATTGCTTGCATAAATATGCAACCCGGAGAAGGTCATATATTTTCTTCTCTTAGATTATACACATAGCATTTTAAAACATCACGTGTTTTTATCACCCTAGTGAAGTAAACATATACGAAATTTTAACTAAAACATCTCATTTGTTTCTCCACTGTTACAAGCCAATGGGGGTAAATTCATGACCGTTACATGTTCTCGGTTAATTCACAAAACTGACATTAGACTTATATTTTCTATTCTGTTTGAAACTTTGGTTATTTGGTAAAGATGTTTCAATATTAAAATTCTTCAAAACGTTTTCAAAATAAAATAAAATGCTTGTGTTATACGTGAATTTTAAAATTAAGTGCATTTTATTGATACCTAGTATATGCACATTATTATTTCTTACAAATATATGCATTTTAAAAGAATCAGCAAAAAGCAAAAATTAGCAAAAGAGAAATACATGAATTGATTGGCTAGAAACAAGCAATTGTAGTTATGTGACTATGACGTTACATGTTTCAGCCCATTCAGATGAAGCTTATGGGGGGGGGGGAATAAGGAAATAACACACATTTAATTATTTTCAATATTAAACAGTGAAAAATATCATTAATTAGAGATTAAGACACATTGGAAATAATTACTGATAAAACTTAAGAATGTTCTTACAGAGCAGGGGTGGCCAACCTGTGGCACGGCAGAGTTCTAAGAGTAGCACGTGAAGACTTATCGAAAGATAATAGTTTTGAAAAGATAATAATAAATAGTAATTTGTTTTGCTGTTTTATTGAAAGATGGTTTTTTCAGATAAAATAAAACATCAAAATCTATTCTCTAAATACACTTAATTAAATAACAATAAAAAATTATAATGTAGACAACACTCCTTCATTGTTGTGTGGGTTGGTTTTCCGAAGGTTTGTGAGATTCTGGAATTCGAGGGAGCGTGATTTAAAATATCTGGAAGAAAACAGTGAACTGCCTAGTGAGTGCTTGCTTCTCAAGAATAAAGGCTTTGAGATTTAGGTTTTCTTACCGATAAAACAAGACAGTTAAATAATTTAAGATTACAAGGAAAAGATTGTTCTTTACCAATCCTGATTGATTTGATCTCTTCTTTTGTGAACACACTTTGGCTTTTTTGTCTCGATTTTGGAGAAAAAAAAGAGAAAATGATGCACACCTAGAACAATTTGATTCTGTTGGCATCTTCGACAACTGATCCTAATGTAGATGACTCAGTAAAAAACCTACGAAATAAAAAGTCCCACTAAGAAAGTACTGACTGTTTAATAATTAGTATTTAGAAGTAAATTTTTCTGGGGTTACTCATTTTTATTTTATGCCTAACCCAATTGATTGAAACTGAAAAGAAAATTTTAACAATAAAACTTAAGTTCGAACTTTTGTCTTATTTATTATATTATTTTTAATATTCACTACTTAGGCTTGCATAAAATATGGGCTATTTGCGTAAAAATTTCATAAAAAGCCTTATAAGTAAAATTTTCTCACCTTTTCATATTCTTTTGTTTTTTGGAAAAGTTTAACGTGGCACACAAAACTTTTTTTTTATCACATAATGGCACTTTTCACAAAAAGTTTGGCCACTCCTGTTGCAGAGTAAATGACAGATTTTAATCAAATTATGCTAAGCATCGTTTTGAAGAATCTTTATAATGATGAAAATTAAAAGTCTTTTTGTTGTTGTTGTTGTCTTCCCAGACCGGATCCACTACCCCCACCCCGTGAAGACTCTTCCCCTCAACCACATCCTTTGAGGGGTGATTCCAGCGGTGACGGACAAGTGCTCCAGAGAAGATACACCCGAAGGCGTTCTTCTCTGGACACCATTCGGAACGACTCCCTAAGCTCCGATCAGTCGGAGAACCCACCCGCCGCCCGCAGACCCAAACCTAAGAAGGGCAACGGTCATCGATACAGGAGATCCGGTAGCAGCGAGTCCGAGGACGAGGCGAGGTCTTCTCCTTCATCGTGCCAGGATTCGGAAAGTGACAGAGGTAATTTCTTCTGATAATAGATCTTTTATATAAGGCTATTTAAAAACTTTTAAAAGGATCATGTGGTTTTTTTGCATTTTGAGTAATGTGCAGAAATTTTAATCAGGTTATAAAGTTCTTATAGTTTCTATCTTTTTACCCCTTAATTCTATTTAATTTTTTTTTGCCGTGAAATTTCAATAATACTCTCATTCTTTCACGGTAATAACTTCCTTTCTTCTTCGCACTTAATTTAAGTTTCTCCATCAATCCTGGAAATATTCTTCTCTCATTATTTATTTCATACAATGTTTAGATAAATATATTTATAAATTGTTTTTATAACGTACTTTATATTCATTGTAAATACATTATTTAACACAAGTTGCTCTAAAAAATTATTTCAATACGGATTTAGGGTCTGCTCATTTACATGAAATTCTTTAGCTGAATAAGAGAAGGTATATTTTTGAGATTTGATGTAATTTCCGAAAGGAAGTCTGTATAATCTTGATCAAAAACACCCCTTACATTAAAAAAAATCTTTCATTTCTCTCGAGGGGATTTTTTATGGTAGTTTTTACACGTATTTTCATTTCCGTTGTTAAAATAAAACTATAACATAATTTATTAAAAAACGTTTTCCAAACAACTGATTTTGTTAAGTTAATACAATGCTTTGTATTTACTATGCGTAAATAGCCTATTGTGCTCCTAAATCAGATAATGAGGATTACTATTGAGCATATATATATCAAGACGTTGCGAATGTTAAGGATTACTTTAACGATGATTATATTTAGGTTGTTGATGTTTCATTAACGAGGCTGTCTTTTGTTGACAGGTACTCTGATTTTTATCATACATTTATATAGACACACACACAAACAAATAAACATCTGAACGACACTCACTTACGGCAAAAATATAGAACATATCATACAAAAACAACACGCACGTTTTAATATGACGAAGACAAAAGATATTTCAGATTTTTTATATGAAGCGACAAACGGAAGTTCCCAACTCATATGACTTCCTTGAACGGAGCTTATGATTGGTGGAAATATATCGTTCGATAGATTCTGATGCAATCTTACTTTGAAAACGCAAAATTGTTAATTTCCAACAGATACCCGCCGGTTGTTCTTTTCGACTTCTTAATTTTTTCACCCCTACTGGACATTGCGTCACAACTCCCCACTCTCACTCTCCCCCTCCTGGGCAGTCATTTTGTGCCACTATCCTCACTTCTTCACAACCAATAGGAAGACTCTCTCTTCACTGGATTCCATACTTCAAAAAATGTCTCAGAAGTCAAGTCTTGAAGACCCGCCTACTGACCAGCCACCGCTCGTCCAATAGCCATGCAGTACTCCTCGAGCATAAAAAATCTACTTCGTCGTTCCTCTCATACAGACTTTTTGCCAGATACGGGATTGAGAGATCATATGCCCTTAGAAATTTCCGTCGATTCCGTCAATTTTCAACAGATACAGTCACGGTTATTCCCGTCAGGCGGGCAGGCAATAATTTATTATTCACGTGAGAGGTCTGAAGGATAAGTAAGGACCATAACAAATTAAAGTTTAAGATGAAATTAAAATGAATTATTACGTATGAAAAAATACCGTATTCGAATCTAAGCCGCACTCCAGATTCTCAACAAGTTTTTGTGAAAAATGAAAAATAGTTTAAAATGGTTTATCGATATCCAATTTTATGAAATTAAAATAAATTTAAAATGAAACTAATAAGAAGTGAATTCTTTGATATTTTACCAGTATTGTAAACTTTCAAATACATATATGAACCTGTAATTGCTCTAATAGCCACAACCAAGGAATTTTGTTTCCTTGGATTATAAGCCACACCCGATTTTGAGTAGCATTAACATTGGAAAAAAACCGTAGCTGAGATTCGGGTAAATAAGGTGCATATGTTAACAGCAATGTATGAAATGCCGGCATTCTATACAAAGTCTAGGCATTGTATGGAATGCCGGACGTTTTTAGACAAAGTATGAAATATGAGATTTATTACATACTCTGCCTAGGTATTGTATAGAATGCCTAGACATTCTATAGAAGGACCAAAGCTATTTAGGCAAAGTATGAATAAAAGGTCATGATAAGGCTATTATATCAATGACGTATCCACTCATTAAAAATGCCAATATATTAGCATTCGGAAAAAAAATCACAGGTTTCACAACAATACCTTATTTTAAATAATTTTCTATTTTTTTCCAAGATTCACAATGGTGGATGGACAGTTCAATATCATAACGTATAACATTTTTGTATTTCATTGAAAGTTTTTTCAGAATTCTATCACGTCATCAGAATCCGTGACGTAATACTGTACAGAGTGCTTCCCAAACTTTTTTTATCTTCAGGACCGGTCATCGTTTGATAATTTTCCCGGGGCTCGCTGAAGGTGGGGCATTGATTATTTATATTTTAAATTTTGATTTAATAACTTAATTGTATTTAAACATGCCTTCAGAATGAAATTCAGTTGCTCCAAAACATGAATATGAAGTGCTTTCCGTAGAAAGTCGCACACAAACACGAGAGAAATACACACCAGTAAATAAAATGGAAATAATTTAATGCTCCTTGATTGGCCCGATACCATTTGAATCACGAACTGGGGGTTGGGGACCACTGCTGTATGGTACTGACGCCTTCTTTAACAAGTTAAACTAGCTTACTTTTATTTTCCACAAGCATCATTTCATGGCTATTCAGCAACCAGTAGTCCCTGGCTTCCTTCTTAATAGTCATTTTGGCATTTTATACATTAGCTATATTAACTTCTAGTAAGTAATTTCAGTTAAGGAAGAACTTCTCTTTTTGCAACATTAACTTGACATTTGGCCAGCTCGTCACCGAATAGTTGTTTCACGTCTGTAGACCAGAGGTCGGCAACCTTTTAGCTGTGGCGTGTCAAACCAATCTACCATTATGAGATTTAGCGTACCACACAATAGGGCACTTTTGAAACAATTCAAAAATTGACAAATTTGTTGAGTAGTGCAAATTGCCACTGAGAATTGTGCCGCGTACCACACGGGGCACGTATGCTACAGGTTGCTGACCCCTGTTATAGACCATGTGTGTGTGACTCCTTCTCCAACACCACAGCTTGCTCCTTCTCTTTCATGCAGCACAAGAAAAAAGCATTTTTCTTTTCATTAAAATAGTTTAAGTAAAATAGAGTATTTTGACACTCCCGAATAAACTGCAATATGCAATTGACAAGCTCTGAGCCTGAAACACGCGTTATAAGTTTCGTGTCTTGCTACGCAATATTTGAAACGAATCGGAGGTATATTTTATACTTTGCCGGTTTCTCATTAGGTATTCTATAGAATGCCTAGGCAATGTGTGAAATATAAATCATTTCATACATTACCAGCTAGTTTTAGGCATTCTATAGAATGCTGGATTTCAAACTTTGCCAGTAACATATAGTATCTATATATATATATATTTATGTGGGAGACAACAAGGGTCTAAAGCATTTGTCTTTCTTCTGATTAATTTAAAACTTAACAACAATTAATTAAAGAAAAGTAGCTAATCTAAGTTTCTAATTTCTAACAAATAGATTTCCATGATGTGACGACGGGAACGCCTGCTCGCGGAACCTCAGTCCTTTTTTTTCCGTCTTCTCCAAGCCAAAGTTTTTGTTTCACATTGGATCAGCTGCGCCTTCGCGCGAAGACTGCGTGCTTTGTTTTGTTGAGAGATTCAATTGGAGGACGACTCCACAACCACCAATTCCACACACACACACACACATATATATATATATATATATATATATATATATACTAGCCGTTATCCACCCACTTTGCTGGGTATTTCATGATGTTTTATAAATAAATACTGTTTATATATATATATATATATAAATTATTGATATATAGTCCCAGCATTAAGAATTCGATTGCATTGAAAAATATACTTATATTTGTAACTCTCGCCTCTTGATAAAAAAAGGAAAGAACTTTTTATTTGTATTTTCTAATAATCTTTAAAATTGAAGTATAGAATGATGTCTGCCCTTTCGTAACCCTATAACAAAGTGGATTACCACAAAACCAATTTTCACTGTATCTCTACGCCGTAAAATAAACATGCTAGTCAAATTTCAAGTCTAAATCTAACAGAGCAAAAACAAAATTTTTATCATCAATTCCTCTCGTAATCCTGTCGAGAGTCGTTCTCCAACATAACCGTTCTTAGTGGATTTCAATTCGACAAAAGAAAAATGCGAACCAAATTCCATTAATATAGTCCTTATAGTTTGAAAAAAGGAATTTTTTGTCAATGCGCCGCAGTAACCCCTGCTAACCCAGGAATTGATTTCCGTCAAATACATTCTTAGTGGATCCCTATTCAACAAAAGAAACATGCTTAACAAATTTCAAGTATGTGGGTCTAACAATTTTTAAAAAATGATTTTTTTTAACTCCCCTTGACTCCTCGCAGCACTCCTTGTGGGTCGATTTTCGTTTTACTCTTTGTTAGAGGAACTCTATTCTATGAAAGGAACATGCCCACGTCCTCGTGGAGGAATATCGAAATGAAGACGAAAGGCACGTTGCCCTGCAATCACCGTTCGACCATTAGAGAAATACATTTCCACGACAAAAGCATGCTGCTGCCTCGACCATAACGAGTTTGAGACTCGGAATGCAAACCATCCCACTCCACTCCTTCCGCCGAACCGCTCCCCTCCGTACAAACATCTCTGCAACATGTTCAAAACAGGAATTTCCGCGCCCCACACTCACTGTATATATATCCGCGCGCCCCCTCCCCCACTCATACATATACGAGAGGTATCGTAACAACTATTATTAAACATAATCGAGATGGAAACTTTATTTTTGTTTGGTATTTTTAAGACTTCTTTACACATAGTTATCATCCAGGGTTATACATTTGTTTTAGAATTTTTCGACTTTTTCCTGGCCTCGTTGTAGAATTCACCAAATTTCTTCGTAAACCTATGTTTTACTTCTTAAATGACTTTTTTTGTATTGCTAAATCTTAAGACTTCACAATGTTTTTTTTTTTTTTTTAGTTTGCAAAATATATAAGAAAAGTCCTTTGGGGGGGGAGCGGGAGAATAGAACGGATATGGTAAAATTTCACAAAAAGCCACGTCTCTTTTTTCCCCAACCACACCTCTAAAACCGTCTTCTTGTTCCAAAAACTTTAATATTTTCATTGGCTGGTTGAGCCGTGTTTGCTTTTGAAAAGGAATTAGTATTCGTGGAATCTAGTGCACGGACGTCTTTCACATGTTTAGTTTTACATGAACAAATTTACACACATTGTTGTCGCTAAGATCAATTTCATTCCTAATTATTTGTATGGTTGCACTTTAATCTATGTAATGGACAAAAGCCCTCCACTTCCGCCAGTGTGGCAACATCGTCCTTGAATTATGGTCTTTAACTTTTCAATCATCTGTGAGAAACACGTGGCCAGTTTGAAATTCAACAGCAGTGTCATAATACTTGCCACACGACATTATTATTTCTATAAACAACCATCCTCTCCTTATAGAGTTGTTGAGTTCTGAAACTTTTCAAACTGAATAACTCTGCATACCTCTGACTTCTCCATGCTCACATCAGTCTATCGCGCGTTTCCCGAAACCAAACAAATCAAAACATTCTGTACATACGGATCAGTTATTATACAGAATAAATTTTATTCAGATAAATCGATTATTTCTTAGTAATAATTAAAACTCTACGATACTCCTTCACGTATATAAAATATTTATTCTAAATACATATACTTTCACCTTTGAAGTTATTTTATAGATTCATTAAGTTAAATGTTTGAAATAAAATATAAAGGTTTTTACGATGTTCAAAACTTAAGTAACTAACGATCTTTTCATGCTGAAATATATTTGAGAGAACTGTAGCAGGTATTTAATCTAATTCTCTATTTTTTACTACAGCAGCTGTTTGTATTATTTCTCTATGTGTGTCCCTTTGGAAAAGTAAGTACAGTTGGTAACGATGAATCACGCTCCATGTCGAAATATGTATCCCAATAAAACTTTTAATAAATATTTTTTTATTTAAGATAGTTAAGTAGACTGAAAATCAAAATTTAATACTAACAATTATAATGACGGGAAATTTATGATAATTGAATAACTAATTAAATTTTTTATACCGCAGCATTTTGCATTCAGACTGAAATAGAAGCTTCAAAGATTGTGATGAAAAATACATTTTGAATGAGTTTTGTGAAAGAATTTTTTGAAATTTGAATCATTTTTGTATCATTGTGATGCCATATTTTTTTTTTTTAAATTGTCACCACTACTCTTTAGTAACTTTGTGTCTGTTTTCCCGTTTAGTCTCGATGCGGAAGGAGAAGTCGTCTATCAGGCCCCACGTGACCCGGTGGCGGAGCCAGGAGGACTATCAACACATCACTTCGGTGAGAAAAAACCTCCTCTCTGTGCTCTGTATGTCCGTCCGTCCGTGTCCTCTTGGCTCCGGGCATTCCCGCTCTCCTCCGAACACTGCAGCCCCTCTCTCTTTCTCTCTCTTTATCCTCAAACCTCCCTCTCAAGCAATATAAACAAAAGCAAGAGCTTTTCTGTCATTTTTTATTCAGAATTGTGCTACATTTGGATTTTTGCTTGATTTGATGACAGTTACTTTTTTCCCGCTTGTGTTCATTTTATGATGCTGGAGCTGTTTTTTGGCAACTTTTTTTGCTGCATAAAGGTGACTCACAAATTTAAAAAGAGGTCCTTGAAGTTTCCAAACATCTCATTAAACTATTTTAAGATTATATAATTTTTATCTTGAGAGAGAAACAAAAATATTTTTTCCCTTGCGGTTTATAAAGGATCGCTAAACTTCAAAATAGTCCTTCTAACATGCCCGAATAGTTATCGGAGAAAAATTTTCCCTCATATGAAACAAATATTGAAATTTGATTCTCAAAATGGACATTATCTACACAATTTAAACACGCATCCTTTAATTATAAGCTTTTTATCGATTCTATTTTTAAAAATACTATAAGAAAGAAATATGTAACAAAATGATAAATTTCTTTAAAATTGAGTATACGACTTATACCATTCTCAACAAGTGTTGGAGGTGGTCAGGTACGTGCAGCTCAATGGACTTGATGGTGTTGTGTGTTTCTGCAGGGACTGGCCACCGACGGCACCCCTGTCATGTCCCGGAACCCCGACGACCCTATGCGGAACCCTATAGACATCGTCGCTGGGACGGAGGGGACGGGAACACCAAGGACTCTGGCATCGACACCAGCAGCAGTGCCACCCTCAGTGAAGATACGCATAAGGTACTCTTCCCCCACCCACCCTATTCCCGCACCTCCTGCTTTTGAACTCGGATGCCAAGAACTTGTTTCTTTCTTTATATATATTTTCGCTTTATGTTCCATGTTGCTCGAAATGCATGCCTATGTATGCTGTTATTTTTAAGATTCTTTATACTACATGTTTTGTATACACACATCCGTTACTGAATGGAAGAATTTTTTTATATAGTGTTGTTTTAAGTTATATTTCATTCTATTTGGCAAACTAATTTCAGCTCAAACTTTTGGTCATAATAAAAATCAGCAAGAATATTTTGGTTCCTTATTTCAAATATTTTCAGACTATTTATACATTTTTCAATTTGTTAAATTAGTCTAGAAGAAAATTGTTGTTTGTCTCCCAAAATGCAGCACCATAAAAGAAGCAACAAATCAACATGACATTTTGCAATGCAATGGAATATGCAAATATACATCATGGGTGCCTGTAGTGCTATCAAAAAGTGCTATATAAGGGGAGGACAGAAGGCAGTTTTAAAGTACTACAAATGCTTTTTTGTGTGGTTTTTTTGCTCGAGAAGCCTTAACATGCATCAAAAAATATAGGTGTACTTCGAAAATACGTTTCTAAGTTTAATCGAGGAAGAGTAATTGCTCATACAGTATGCAAATTATCCTTCCATTGATGATGTCTATCGTAACTAAGCAGCAGTAATCGATGGATGTAGAAAAAATATAGCATCTGATCAACTGCGCCTATTACAGCAGCCTTTGCGAGGCATTATAACAGGCAGACATTGCACAATATTCGTCATATTATGCACATGACAGTGATAAATCTCTTTACCACATTAGATGTCGTATCACAACAATATATATTACGGTCCCTTGCACAGCAATTCGGTGTTATCATACACTGTTTCATGTTCGTTTGCAACATAGTGGAACATCCGCAAGGCATTCACTTCTGCAATTAAGTTTGCCTCAATCCCACAAGTGTTTTCTTCTGAAATGGAACATTATACAGTGGACATGGACAACCGAATCTCGAGACATTGCCTGTACAACTGAATCATGCTTCTACCTGCAGTACTACGGTGGTCAGATTAAAGTATAGAGATACCGTGAAAAGAGGTCGATTGACTATTTATTGTCTTATGCATCTCCATACTGATCGTGGTATTATTATACCTGATATTGCCTGAACCTGGTATTATTATGTGAGGTAGTAATGAAATCCCCTCCTGCTCCTCCGTAGAAAGCATTGAGGGTACAAAAATCAACCAGCGCTAAGAGTCTGAGGTTTTCCATCAGTTGTCCTCTATTACCTTCAGAGCTTGCCTAAGGCTACATTGCTTCAGTTTAATGCTTGACAATATTCAAGATTTTTACACCCTTTAGATTGCATTGCTGTTACACCAAGTAAGCATTGGAAAATTTGGAGATGCCACGAGCTGTAATGCCGCAACAAGACATCCATTGCCAAAGCGTGTACAGCGATTATTGCTAGCCGTGACAGCAATATTCAATATGGATTTTATTGATACATTTTCTCATTTCATTGAAAGCCGTATTTTCAATGACTTCATCTCAGTCCTATGAGTGTTATAGGTCTAATAAATTTGGATCGGTATATCTGTCTGTATAGTTACATTTTGGAGAACCAACAGTGAAATAGTAATATAGGATATTACAAAAATATTGTTGCATATTAAATTAAGCGCATTTAAATCTAAAGACTGAGAGACGAGTTGAAGATTTAAATTTTGGACAGGCTTGTATTTATGAATCAAATAACACAATTTATACTTTTTTCAATGCATAAATTTTTTTATTCAGTAACGAGTGTGTGTTATAATCCATATAATTCTATGATATTATGTAGTACACTTGTTTATAGATTAAATGAACTGAAGTATTACTAAATAAATCACGAATAGTGTGTAATCTAGATTCTACTATTAATCAAAATTTATTACCAGCATTTTTAATTAACCAATAACTTTTTTTATTTCACCTATTTTATCCTTAAGTCAAAATGCGTCACTTAATGAATAGAAAATTATTAGACCTTTGAAAGATGAATGATCAGATAAAGGAAAATAGAATTTATATAAAAAACTATCCCACAAAGTAAAGTTAAAAGAATTTTGTACGAGAACAATAGTGTGTGTAAAATTGATTATTTTCCCCGTAAACACAGCAGAATGATTAACATATGCGTAAGAGAGAGTGCAATTCTTTATTCAAGCGCGTGATCAATAAATATTAAACTGAAGAACATAACAGTCCCTTCGTCAAATAAATATTGATGTTTAAGACAAAAATATACATATGATTGAATTTATTACATTGATCAGATGCTAATCTGCGAATTTTAACGGTAAGTTAAGGTACAAGGAGGAAATTCTTATTCTTTGTATAGTATTATATAATTTCTAGTTAGAATGAAATATAAAATTTGTCAACGAAAATGTGTTATTTAAAAGGCCTCTTACATAAGAATGACATAAATCAAACTAAAGGTATATTTAAGTATATGTAAGATTTCGATCTTAAACTTTATTAATATTTAGTTATAAAAAGAATGAATAGCTAGTGGTAAAGATAAGTATATATAGCTATACCAGAAAAATATATTTATAAATATTTTTTTATTTGGCAAAAAAAAAAAAAAAAAAAAAAAAAACCTTTTCTCAAGAATTTATAAAGACTATGATACTCCTAAATGAATTTTAAAAAATGTCCATTTATAATTCAAAAAACCAAATAAGATTTGATGAATGAGAATAAAAATTTTAAAAGGTATTGAATTTTAAATAAAATTCTTTGTCTCTTTCAGCACAATGTATACTGGAAGCTGTCCCAAGACGGCAGACAGTACGTGGGCCACATGACCCTGCGCAAGGAGCTTAAGCCAGATGGAACTCGCGAACATCTGGGCATGAGAGTGGTCGGAGGTCACGTGATCGACGAAGACTCCGGCACTACTGGAGCAATAGTCGAAACTCTCAAAGAGGGAAGTTTAGCGGATCGAATAGGAAGAATACAGCCTGGTATGAGACTGTGTACCATTTCCATATATACTGATTTCGTGACTTATATAAATACAACTGATCCGAAAATTTTCGAACTGGCCCGAACTTTGGTACTTTTTCAACAATGTCATCTAATATGGGTCATAGCCAACAAACATTTATTTTACGGTCTCACTTTGAGCTAAACTGAGATTTTTAAAGGAATAATTTATATGTATATGATGATAAATTAAAATCACAAACTGTGCCTTATATTTCAAGACTATGAATTTATTTACTACATAATTTTTTATTCTATATTCTCATTTTGAATCTTGTAAATAAAATAGAAAGTGTGTAAGGGGAAAGGGGTTTTTTTTTTGTTCCTGTTACCGTTTTACACCTGTTTTCACCAGTTTTAAGTTTCATTTTTAAAACTATGTTATAATGAAGAAAGATATATCTAAGTTTTTTAGTGGGTTTGAATTAAAAAGGTTTTTTAAACCAAATTCGAAAGTTTTAAAAGTTTTTTCGATACTAATATGAGTAATCAGAAAATTAATGAATATGGGGTCAAATTAGACACAGTTGATTATGAAAGGGAGATATCTTTATTACTAGACTTTTTAAACTACTTCTTCTTGATTTGGCTTCCTTTTCAGTATGTTTTAAGAAAATTATTTTAATATTCAATACTTGGTAGTGACCTGGGATCATTCAAATTTTTTTACATGGCATTAGGTTTGCAGAAAAACTAAATGCACGTTCTGTATCAGACTTTTCCGTCTTAATACAAAAAATATTTTTTCGTTGATGAAAGAATTTGAGATGTTAATTTAATTATTTTATTTTATTTCTGCATGTTAAAAATGTGAGTTTTTTATTATTATTGTAATTTATTTAATAAAATGAATACTTACAATATTATATATGATTGATACTACGGTAATTATTATTTATGATTAATTATTAGTTATGGTGAGAAATATGAGATCTGATTTTTTGAAGCACATTTCACTTTAAAGTTCTCTATTTGTATTATTATTACATTCATTTAAAAAAATAGAGAGAGAGAGATACACAGATTTTATAAACATTCTTAATTTTTAATAGAACACGTTGAACAAGAACGATTCCGTCCTTCACTTTTTTAATAGTCTTAACATATTTACTAATTGATTTCTTAAATAAATTAAGATGGTCTGAGAATAAGTTAGTTTGAGAAAGTGAAAAATGTAGCGAACAGAAAACTAATAGGCCCGTGAAATCAGGACTCTATAAGACTCAATTGTAAACCTAATCATGTAGCATTTTCATCGATAACATTAGCATGAAATAAGTTTATTGGAATGATCCATTTTTCTTTTAAAAAATATTTTCTATAAATAATCTATTTTACACACGCACACATACATGTTGTTTTTTGTGTTCATCATTATTGTAAAAAAATTAATAAATTTTAATATGCTTGTTTAATACATTTAAAGCAATATTTCCCGCGAATTTTGAAACGATTTATTTTATTTTAAATAAGTTTTTCCTTAAATTTCATTTCTGGTAGCTATTTATCAAAAAATAAAGCTCTATCCAATGATTAACTTATTTCAACATAAATCCTTATAAAACGTAACACCGAACTACGAAGTACTCTAATACAGGATAAAAAGTTCAAGTGTATGTTTTTTTCTAATTTTTTTAAACAAGAGATATTTTAATATTCAAAACTTTATTTTAATAAAACTATTGCTTTTTGGTTTTATATCAACTAGATAAAAATATAATTTTGTGATATTTTCTCAAGTGTTGTCATGCAATTTCTTTCGTTTTTTCAATAGTAAAGTTTTTCAAACTATTCTTTTATTGCTTCAAAAATTAGAGTTTATCAACATATTGATGAATATTCCTAGTTTTCCTAGTTACTTTTATAACAGTGGAAAATTTTCGCGTTCACTATTCATAAATTTTATTTATTTTTTACTTTCATGGTCGTAAGTTATTTTAGAGAACTTGGTATTGTTTTAAATTTTATCTTTTAACTAAGATTTACCTTTTAGCTAAGATTTATTTTTAAAATTTCTGTGAAATTGTTCGTTAAGGGGGTCCGGCACGTCCATAGGAGCCCATGTTAAATTGCGTAAGTTTATGTACAGTTTTCTTAGAAACTACTTATTTCTAATAAATAAAATTTTTACACTAGGTTATGTATACTATCAATAAAACTTTAACGAAGGGTCTTGTTTATTTCTTAAAAATTAAAAAAACTATGAAATTTTTTTTAAATGTCCAATTTTTTTCTCTAAAGTTTAGATTAAAAAAGCATTATCTAAAAGGGTTTGCTAGATATATCTAATTCCCTCTGTTAAAATGTGTAAACATGTTAAAAGTATGCTCACTGAAAATTTGAGGATTATATAATAAGTAGTTTTTGTGAAAAAGGTACATAAAGTGAAAAATATTACATTTTGAGAAAACAGGCTTTAAAGTAAAAATTTGTAATTATTGAGCATTTAATTTTTTTAATACTTTCCAGAAGCATATGAAGCATTTTCATTATCCTCTGCTCTTACAAAATAACTCTTCTAACTTTCTTTTTTCCCCCATTATTTTTTATAATTTAACCTTTTTTTTAGATTTCAAGATGTTTTAGTTAAGCTTCTCGAATCCTACATGTATCTAACTTTTTGAATCATAACGCACAGTTATAACTTAGTTTAGTATCACAATGATTTTGTTTTAAGATCTCTTTAATTTAGTTACATGACTCGTATTGAAATGCTCAGTAGCCATATTTACCCCTAATTTAGAGTTTTTAATTCCACTAATGTAAATTTTGGAATCAATGACCATATGGTGTTATTAACTGACTCATTTGGGGGCTCTGAGTCTTTCCATGTAAACATTTTTAATAACATAGGATCACCTAGATCTCTAAGAATTAGCTTCATTTAATTCATTATGTTATATAGCATGTGTGTATGTGTTTATGATCATGGTGCTTCTCGTTACATTCAGCTTCTGCCTCTTGAAACTAGCACCATAAATTTATACCATCAGGACACAGTCCATGTTGAGGGCTGTCGTCTTCAGACAGAAGATGAAAATAAACAACCCAAAGAGCAGTTTTCATACTGTGTAGATAGAATATCGGTGAGTCAGTTACGACCACTTAGGCTTTTTCATCACTTAATTATTTTTCTCTGTTTTTGCTTTTAAGATCCAAAAAACGTGTACCCCTTACACTTTTGAATATGACCAATACACTCTAAATTTTCCACTTGAATATCATATGTATTTGAGCTCATCAGAAACTTATGCAAGGGCAAACACAGGTGATCCTAGAAGAGCTCATTCGATGCGCGTCAAGGAGTAGCTTCGTTTAAAAAATAAATAAAAATACTTCTAATTATCGTATTTCCTCATGTAATATACCATTTTAAGCAGAAATATTTGAATTTTTAGAAAATATTAAAAAGTGAAAATCTATCATTTTCCCAAAATTCATGTGCTTGACCCTCCTTAAACCTAAGTCCTTTTATAACCAAAAAAAGAGAGAGAGAGCTTTTTCTTTGTTTTAAATGAAATCATAAATATATGTATAACATAGAAAGATAATTTCTGCATAAATTGTCGTTCAGCAGGAGGGTCAAATTCACGGCCGGCGGACCACATGAGACCCACAACGAACATTTGCGGCCTGGCCAATATATTGGCGCACAATAATATGCATAATAATAAAAAATCCCGAAATAGGAAAAATAGTAGCAAAAAAGAGATGTCAAAGGATCTTGTTGTAAACATTAAAGTTTCCTTAATCTTTTATATATGTTTATTTTAATGTATTATTCGAAATAATCAATATATATAGTATCGTAGGGTTTTTTTAAAAAATTTTTCTGCAGCCCACCCAAAGCTAAACCTTGTTTGTTCGGCCCAAGTTAGCGCTTGAGTTTGACCCCCTTATCGTACAGCTACGTAAATATTAGGTATTCATCCTTAAAAGTACTAATATGACCAATACATTTTTATTTCATCCCTATGAAGTGATTGGATTTACATTTCAGATGATGAAGTATTGGAATGGAACGGCATTAGACTGCGGAATTTGTATAAAGAGGAAGTTGCTGATATTATAGGTGTCTCCAAGAACGATCCTCAAGTACAGCTCTTAGTGTCCAGACCTTGCGGGTAATTTTTGTTCCATTACGCTAATATCTCGAGATTATCCTTTTCACTTAATGAAACTTTTATGAAACAATAATGATATGTATTGTATGATATACAAAATTATAAAATTATTCATATAATTCACTGTTTATTTCTCCTGAAAATAAATGAGAAAAATCACCTATACTTTTCTCGCAGGATTAATGTTCCAAGTCCCCTAGATCCCATAGACGGTAGAAGGTTACCGCCACCTCATATGGAAATCCACCCCGAAGCCATGCAGAGAGGTTGGTATATTAACAAGTAATATGAAATAAAAAATTTAAAACAATTCCTACTTAGGTCAACAAAGAAAAATTTTAATTTAGTTACTTTTTATTAAATAATTACAATTTATATAAATAGGTATATACATACGACAGAAAGCGATTTTCCCATTTTCCTTTCCATATAATGGTGTTGGACTATTATTTTTGCTTGTTACTGTTTATTTTAATAAATTTAATTTAATTATTCCAATAAAACAGTATAGTGAAAAGAAATCACATTCACAGGAATTAGGCCATCCCAGGTCGGATTCGAACCCACGACCTTTGGGTTAGAAGTCCAACGCGCTATCCATTGCACTACAGGAACACAACGAACGATTTTCCCTTTTATATATGGTGCTGGAATATTGTTTTTGTTTGTTACTATTTATTTATTAATTAAATAGAATTAGTGAGTTAATATTATAAAAAATTGTATTAACATCAAGTGTCATCCACTACAAGTTTTAAAAAATGTGTTTGAATTTGAGTGGATGAATAAAAGCATTTAGTACTTTATTAACTATTGAAAATTTGGGCAAGATATATATATATATATATATATAGCGTGAACTAATAATAGGAACTGAAAAAAATCAGATAATTTGTTATAGTATTATTAAAACAAATTTTAATAAATGAGGAAATAACAATTATATTGCATGTAAAAGAGGTAATTGGTCTTCTTTAATTTATAACGATCCATATATTAATAAAAATATTTAAGTTTATTTTTTATTCGTATTTTCTAATGTCTTTTCAATTAATTTTAAATTTTTAAAAGCATATATATTCTTTTTAAACATTTTGATAAATACCATAATGAAAAATATGACATCTTCAATTGTTTAAATACATGTGAAAATAAGATAAATTTATAATGCGATTCAAATTTACTTTGGTTTAAAATTTTATGTTAGGGCTGCAATTTATTTAATTTACTTTTATTAATTCCTTAATTATTTTACAAAAATATCCCGAGCACTTTAAATTTTTCAGATATTTTTAAATAACTATTTGAAATTAATTTTTAAAGATATTATTTTAAGAATATTTTAGTCTTTTTTCATGACAATAAAAGTATTAAAATATATTTTGTAATATTAAACTCTATATCAATATAAGACAAGAACATTTTAGTCGGTATAATACACAAAATCATTTTCTTTTGAAATTTTATACGATAATTACTAAAGGTTGCATGAATTCCTCTCGCATTTTTATATCTTTACATTTTCTTGTTTTTTAATTTGTTTTTTAGATGCTCCATCTTCAAGATATCATGATCGGCACAGCTCTTACCCGCCAAGTAGGAATCAAGTAGCCACAATAGGTGGCAAAATAAAGGTAAGATTTAATTTTTTCCTACTTTAATGGATAATATGAAACTTGAAGAGTCGAAACATTTCTCAAAACTACGAATTAGATAGGAATACAGAACAAAAAATCAAACTAAAAATGATTGCTAATGCAAAGGGAAAGTAAGAAAATGTTTGATATCTTAATGAAAAGCAAATTTTAAAAAAATGCTACGTAGATTTCAGCAATTTCAGAAGAGAACGTGTTTTATAGTTTGATGCTAAAAAAGTATATAATATATGTATGCATACATATACATATGAGTTGATTTTTTCTTACTATTTAGTTATGCATTCTGTTAATTTTAAATCTATCAATTCAAGATTGAACTGAAAAATTTAGAAGAAATATATATATATATATATATAATATATATATATTATACATTCACCTATTATTGCGAACATTTACAATTTCTGTTTCTATCGTGAATATAGGTCCGAGTGTGGTACGACCCTAATGATCTGCAGCTCGTGGGAACTGTGGAACGCGCGATAGACTTGCCTCCTCGACCCAACCAAAGACCGAGGACTACCTACGTAAGAGTTAGTCTCCTTCCGGACAGGGGGTAATTTTTTTTAGTCATAATTATGCAACTTTTTTTTAAGCTTTTGAGCGATTTCATGCATGTGTGTACATAGATTGATATTATGCAAAAAATTACCAAACCACAGTTATGTTACAGGTGCATGATTGTGCACGCTTCACTAGCACAGGAAAATCTAACAGACGTTACATGATGGAAAAAGATAATGGGTTAATAGATAAAATGGTTCCTTCTTATACAATATAAGGAGACATTGTGATCAATGTGACACTTTATAAACCCATTTAGCACAATTGGTTTTACTCCTCCATCAATGGAAGATCTAATAGGGAAAAGACGAATTTCAATTGATATCGCAAGATGCTCCCAAGTATGCCATGTAGAGTTAAGGTAAAGAGATATAGAGCTGATCAACCCATTCGTGAATATCTCACTTTTCAAAAATTTATTGGCCAAATGAATCCTTTGTGGATGAACATTGCCATCCATAAAAATGCAATCAGAGAGGTAATTACACTTCTGAAAATACGAGCATTAGGCTCTAAAATTTCTTCCATGTACTGAACACAGCAGTCACAGAGCCTCTGTCAAAGGCATGCAGGTCAATACACCTGTTCATTATTGCGTATCCAGATCATCAAACCTACGTTGCCATACTTTCTTTTTTGAGCATTGAAGAGCATGTAGCGAGTTTCCTCCAGATGCAGGTGCGTTGCGAATCAGTAGTTAGGTTGAATAAAATGGTCTCCAATTGATCCCTACTCCAGTATCTAGCTCTCCTTAACTATGTACCATATTAAAGTAGCGCTTCTTTGCGCATATGTGAGTGGAACACACAGACAATAAACAAACCTCACACATGTGGAGGTTTGGAGCACATGTAGCCTCACACATGCAGCCTTTTTTTTAACTCTTAAAATTTGAATTCCTGTGACTGAGGGCTAGAAGACGGCTGAAAATGTTTTTATTTTTGTTATGCCTTGTAGTAACGAACAAATATCGATCTTCACTGGTTGCCGATTTTTGGATGATCTAGCACCGGAATTCCCCCCCCCCCCAAATCTTGTCTTAAATATCTTCATAAGTTGCACAAAACGCTTACCTTAAAATTTGTAGTAGAGTCTCCACTTCCCCATCTCAGATCTTCCAAAAATTCACAGACTCATTCCATTATCCAAACGTTAGTGGTTACTCATTGTAATTGTTTACTTCTGAATTTCACCGAATATTTCTAAAAAGTATTACGAAGTTTACAGAGGTATAAAAATGTACGAAGAGCGTAAATTGAAGCATCCATTTGTAAAGCATTTTCTTCTGAATGTACAACCTGTATGCACTATACAATTACATGGTCGACACTAAAAGTTTTTCATTTTTCTGCTTTCCAAGAAATTTGACTAAATATGCAAATTCTCTTAATTTTAAATATCTGTACATTTTTGCATTTTGTTTCATTAGATTGATTATTTAAATCAATTCCTTATCTTTCTATTGCAGTGAGAAGTACCGTCGTCGCTCTAAGTGCATCGCAAGGTCGAATGACCCCCAATGGAATTTGAGCTTTGTCTACTCCCACCTCAGACAGTCCGAGCTTAGGAATCGAACCCTGCAGATTAGCGTATGGGACTACGAGAAAAATTGCTCCAATGATTTCCTCGGCGAGGTAATTGCTTGAAATTCTAGGAAAATACTTTTAACAGTAGAACTTTTTTTTATCCATGTTCAATCTAGTTCATTCATCTAGTTCTATTTAAAACGCTTGAAGGAATTACAAAATTGTTTCATCATTACTTCTAAAAGTGAATTTTATTTTGTTACACAGACATAAGAAGGAACTGTCGGCTGTTCTAGAAATCATATTTGCAATCGACCATTCAAGAAACCATTACTACATATAGAACTGGGCATGTCATGCCGATTCCTTTTATCACAGTTTTTTTTTTCCGTACTGTCTTAGTGAACATGTGAAAGCAATGATTAAAAAAATGGAACAATTTCCCCCATACAGTATAATAAAAAAAAATTCAATATAACTATTACCCTTTTATAATCTTAATTGCAAAGATAAATAGAAAACGAGTGTTCATTCAAGCTATATCTCTCTTATATAAATATTTTAATGTATCCGACTACGTGCGACAAATCGTTTTTTTTTTTAAAAAAATTGGAAGTATGGAGATTTTTTTGTGGTTTTTAGATTTGCTTAGTACATTTTAAGAAAAATATACTAACATTAAGAAGAGAAAAAGAAATTATTTTTACTAAAAGGGGGGGGGGGAATTGGTAAAAATTTATAAGAAATAGCATAAACGGGGTCCATTCTGTACCAAAAGTTTATGAACAAATTTTCTATTTTTCCCATTCTGATGTGTTGAAATGACCTTCAGGATAAGAGATATGTTAATTTTTACAAAAACTAGAGCACTTATTCTTAAATATTATATGAAATTGCTTAAAAAAAAACAGTGATTATATATTAACATAAGGGGCTGCAAAAATTTTGTAATAAAATAGTGATTGATAAATCTGAAAATTAAAACATTTCTACTATTACACATATACACACAAAAAATTCAGTTAATTACTTTCAAAACTTTTTCACCAATAGCTGTCTCCATTTGAGCATTTTCAAAAAACACGTTTCGATTAAAACGCGTTTTAAAGTATGACATCTTGCTTAAAGTAATGGCACACATCGGCTTTTACTAAAATACTTGTAGTTTTTGTTCTAGAGAACGGAAAATAATAAACTTGGTATTTTTATAAAGCTAAAAAGATGGCCTATAAAATAAAATTATAAAATTGTTAATTTTTTGGCAAAGTTCACAATTTTAGGGTAGTTAGATACCTTAAATAAAAATTCTCTTGCGCGTCAAATGAGTAAACAAACATTTAACTAGAAAAACATTTTTATTCGACATTTTCCAATGCTTTTCACAAAACATTATAGATTTTGCCCAGTTCTATTTAAAAAAAAAAAAAAACTGATAAGGTAATTTTTATAAGCTTAACTCAGTGGCGCAACAGCTCATGAGGGTCAAGGCCTACTGTGCCCAACTCAGTATTCACGACCTTGGGCCCTGAGATACATGAGCAGATGTTCCAGTCAGATGGTCAGTCTGACGCAAAACCCCCCAGTATTAAGTTCCCAAGCAAGCCTGGTGCTCATTTTATCGACCCACTGAAGGGATGAAAAGCTGAGTCAACCTTGCCCAGCCCGGAGTTTGAACCTTGGACCTGTGGTGTGGAAGCGCGAGGCACTAACCGCTCAGTTACTGGGCTTCAATATTAATATGAAAAAATATAAATTGCTATTCTTTTAGTTCAAAAATAAGCTCTTAATTGTGTGTTGTTTTTTCAATCTCACACTACTGTACTTGGTCACTCTAATCATGTTTACACACTAAAGGAGCTTCAAATAATTTTTCAAGTAATATGATTTTGAAAGTATTTGAATGACAATAATGTCCATCTTCACTGCATTTTATTTTATTAAAAAGGGACTAAAATATAATTTTGCAACCATTTTTGACGCCTCTGAATCAAGTAATTAATTTACCTTTGAGCACTAAAAATACCAAACTGACTAATGTTAAGAGTAGCTCTCATGAGGAGCAACTAGGAGTTTCTATTTATTGATTTTGCTGCATGTTTGTTTTTCAAAACGTTTTTCTCTTTACTAGCTTTATTTAGTAATGAATCTTACTGTTTTATGAATTCCAGGTGTTGATTCCCCTCCGTAATCTGCGTGCCGATTCCCAGTGGTACAACCTCTCGAAGCACCGTGAGGAGCCGAAGGACAACAACCCCTCCCCTCCTGTTTCTAACCCTGCCAGCAGAGTGCCATCTGATGAAGAACTTTCTGATTACGATGAAAAGTTTTTGGAACATACTGGTGTGTACCACATGATAATCAATATTTTTTTCAGTTTCATTCGTATTCTACGTTTTTATACAAGAACTTCGTAATTTGAGCAGAAAAATCATAAATTATGAATTAAGTAGTACTTCCCAAACTTGTCTTAATATAATGTTTAAAATAAATATATTTTGAGCTAAGCCTGTGAAATCTGTGTTGAAAATCATAGATATAAAACTCTAATAAATCTCAGAGAGCTCCCCCGTCCTCATTTAGACAATTATTTTAAATGAAATGGTTACAAATTCGATTGGGAGCAATAAAAAACAAAGGCTGAAAACTACTTGAGGTTAAATAGTTTTTTTTGTCAGTACATGGACACATGGTTTTTCACTTTTAAGTAATTGTTGCATGTTTAAAAAACTATTTTTCATTCAGTGATAAATCAATTATTTCTACAAATTTATTCGATTGCTCTTATCAGTTGCTTCGATTGATTGTTGTGAGATGATTTCTAAAATTCTGAAGGGATATGTGAGAATATTTAACCTTAGATAAGGTAATTTTATTGATTATATCATGTTGTTGGTTACCAGGTGTTCCCAACGCTCTATTTTCGATTTTTTTTCTCATCATATTCAAATTGTGTGCAATGAAATTAATCGTGGCATCATGACAATAAACAAGTTTCCAAATTCCATGAATTTATTACTCCAATCTTTTTTTTTCCGGTTCAGAACGTCGCATCATGGCTGTAGATAGCAGCCCTCCCTTCTATGAAGAGGAAAGACGACGCCAGTCAAGTGTGCCCTTCCTTGCGCCTGCGATCATGCCTCCAATGATGGGAGAAAGGTCCAGATCCATGGCAGCACCCTCCCCCACCGTGGAATATTCTCGCGGCAGGATGAGAGAACCCGGATACGGAGACAGGCGCAGATCTCGGTCAATGGCAGACTATACAACCAGGCATATGCCAAGTCACGGTTCTAGATCAGTATCACCACCACAGTACAGGTAATGACTGTTTCACGTTCTTACGATTATCAGCTCCAAAGAGAAGCACATAGAATTTGAAGACAAACACTGAATTTCAAATAGGCAGTACTGATTAAATTATTTAACTAATAAAATAGTGCTGAAGGTATAATGGATACAAATCAGTCTGTATCTTCCCAATATTGCTTAGAATATTTTATCATGACAAAAAAATATATTAAACAATTTTTGAGCTAAGAATTATATGTAGCCTTCTATATAAAATATATTATTTCGAAAAATAAAAATTATCGAAAGTTCAGAAAACCGAAAATAAGTTTTGAACGTAATGGTTCTAAATAAACATCTATGTATCTCTCTATTGTGTTTTTTTATGCTTTTATTCTATATATCTGTTGGATTATACCAGGGAGAAAAAAAGAGAAAAACAAAACTATTGTTTTGAATTATTTTGTACAATAGAACGCTAAAAAAAGAAAAAGAAGTAAAAAGAATTGATTCCAAAATCTTTTGCATCGTTACTTCTGTGTATAATATTTTCCCATATATCATATAAGTTATTTTTATATTTTATGGAGAGGTAAATAGTATAATTAATAATTGAATCCATGCCTGAATAAAATGTATACGAGATTTTATAAAGTAAGAATAATCTTGACCATTACATTATAGCATTATCCCAAATGCTTAATTAAGCAAAGAAATAGTTGTATTTTTTGTACACAGTAATTGTTCCCATTTCTCAATAAACTTACTATAAATTACTTTTTTTAATTACAGTTTTTTTCAGAAAATCAAACAATTGTAGGTTTTGTAAAAAGAGTTTTAATGTTCCTGCTTTAAAATAAAAGAAAATGATATATTTCTCTTTTTTTTGTGTGTGATGTCCTAACAGGTCAGAATTTCAGTCCCTTCCTCGTATATCTTCAGCCCATCGCTTAATGCCTCCCCAAAATAGCTTACGGAAAAGACAATTGCCACTGGTACCGGCGAGAAATGAGTTGGAAGAAAGATTTCTAAGAGGAAGGAATTCCGTCTCTGGTTCCACAAGTAAGACATACGCTTCAATTATTTTAATTGGTTATTTTAGGAAAAACAAATAAAATTGCAAGACATCTCAGGAAATCCTTATGCCTGATATATAAAGCTTTTTTTCTTTTTAATATGGGAAGAAAAATCATAAAAATCAACTTCCTGAAATTCAGTTCTCGAGTATTATTTATCTAGTTTACACGGGAAAAACTATTAATGTGCGTTAAAATGAATACTGATCTAAATCAAATAATAGACATAGAAGCTTCAATCTAGTTCTGAAGCTTAATCTCTGTCGTTTCCAAAATTTTGTCCAATACTAGTATTACTATTAACATAGAAATATTCTTAGTACATGCTCAATTATATAAATATTTTATGATTTTCGTTTAATCAAAAATAAAATATATATAAAAAAGAAAAACTTCTTGAAATTTTTAAAAAATGCACCCTTTACGTGATAAAAATTTATCTCTAAAAAGTTGTCTAAGTCCATTGAATGTTTTCAAATAAATATATATCCTATGCAGAAAATTCAGTTACAAAACAAAACACTAGATCAGAATGTTTTCATGCTTAAAAAAGCTACTAACAACATTTAGTTAATTGCTAGTGCCTTAGTAGAGTAACACAATTTTCATTAATAATAGTTCAAAATATTCTATGAAAAAAGGCATGTAAAATTTTTAACTAACTATGCTAATAATTATTCAGACACAATTTAAAATTATTTCCAATTGATACAGTAGTTACATTTCATTCAGAAATTTAAAGGATACTTTCTTTTTCCAGCAGGTACTACTTATGGCAGTGAATATGACCGGTTTGCGGTATCACGCCGGGGAGGCGGCTCGAGGATGGCGGCAGCCCTTGGTGTCAGTACCACCAGCCCCTTGATCAGTCCCGATAGGAGCGACTCCGAGTCCAGTTCCAAGTTCAACCTCAGCAGTGCCTTCCACAGGAACAGTCGCACCTTCGAGTCAGTATACTTTTATTTTCAGTAATCAACGTATTTTATTTGGCTTACAAAGGGTGAAATGTGGTGATTGATTAAATACTTTTGATCACATTTCATTTGTGTGTATACAAAATTTTAAAATATCAACAACAAAAAATCTTCAGAAACAATACAATACATTGCTGTTACATAAACGTCCAAAATGGAAAGAACATTTTGATTCTCTGTTTCAAATTTTTGAAAGGGAAATTTATATGGTAGGAAATGTTCATGATATTTTAACCCTCTGAGTGTTCATCCTTGTCCTGAAAAATCATTCCGAAAGCGTTTACTTCTTTTTTGAGAATTCCTTCGAAAGTGCAACACATTTAATTCCTTTCCCCTTTAAAGTTAGCGGGAGGTCTACAGGGGAAGATTTTATTACTCAGTTCGGCCTCTTTGTTGCTTTAAAACCGGGAGAAAACTCGTCCACAGCTGTGACGTTGCCTTGTGCGAATTTTGGGTGGAAAAAGCGGGTCCACATGGTTGTTTGATCGGTTAAGTCACAATAAAAGTGAAGAGTTAAAAAAAAACTCGAAAGAAAGAAACTTGTTACAAAAGTTGAAAAATACTTGTTTATTTTAAACAAAACAAAATTTAAAAAAATTAATTTAAGAAAAATAAACTATTTTGGACTAACGATTTGAGCCAGGAAAAAGTACCTTGTATTTATTGTGGAATATGAGACTAAGGAAACACAAATACATCGTAATGTTTTTTAAAAAGTAACTATGTAAAAAAGAGTAAAAGTGACCATCTCTTAAACAATAAGAGAATAAATGAAGTATCGTTACATACGACGATTATGTTTATGAAATGAAATCAATCTTCCTCTATTCAATTATATTTTAAATTTAAAGTAACATAAAGAGGGATTTCAATACTTATAATTTATATATATATTAATCCTATAAATGATGTTTTTATGTTAAATTAATTTTTCGGAAAAAATCTAAATTTTATTTCATAGTCAAACAACTTGTACTAAGCAAAAATACCTTCTTTTGAGCATTTGTGACGGAGCAAAAAACAAATTTAGTCAAATTTTTATTTTAATGGGAATATATTTTTCTTCAAAATGTAAAAGTATTTCTAACCATTTTCTATTAAAATTTAATTTTTATTTTTCTGTTTCTTTAGTGTTAAACGGAAAATTCACCGATAAATACAACTTTCACACAATTCAATCATTACAAATTCTAATGAGAGAAAAACTTCTCCCAATTAATTTTGTCTTTCAAAACAGTACACTTAAAACAATTTTGCTCAGTGAAGGTAACCGACAATTCCGCAGTGTATTCATATTAATTTAAAAAAAAAAATAACTTTCAAAAATGCTGTATTTAATTTTTTGAGTATAAAAAAAATAATGCCTGCTGTGGAAAAGACAGAGAATGAGATGTGATGTATGTTTGGAAAGAATGTTTTCGTACATGTAGAGTATTTTTGAAGATTTAAATATCACCAAAGCTGATCATATGATTGTAAATGAGTCTTATTTTAGAATGTGAGCTGTCGGGTATCAAAATAAAACATTTTACTTTTAAATAGCCAAGGAGTTTATACTCAATATCCTCTTCAAAAAATTGCTTACAACTTTTATTCAAATTGTAAAGAAACTGAAATATAAATATCCGACTTACTCCAGTCAAAAATATTCATATTATGTGAAAATACTGTTCCTCCACTTATTTAAGTACATTTATAAGCTATAGCCCAAAGCAATATTTTATTTTTATAAACGAGGCACAAAAATTCAGTTATAAAAATATATTTTTCATTTTAGAACATATAAACCGTACACGGATTGTAAGACCATTTCTAAAATACTGAGAGTTTTTAGAGGAACAAAAACATATAATTTTGGGTAGTTCAAAATTTTAATATAATACGCAAATTTATATATTATTAAGCAAATACGTTTGACAAGAAAAAAGTAATTTATTTAAATCTTGTATTGCATGAATAAAATATAAATCAAAGATCTTTCTGAAATAAACACAATTGAAGGGAAAATGTTTAATTTGCAATTGATAGCATATAAACGTTTCTGTTAGAGGTATCCCCGAAGTGACGCAATCCTATTCGGTAAAAAATAAAACTTATTGCTGGAATCATATAATTTCCTAATGAATGGGTGAATCCGAATATTTTTTTCATGTAAACTGTTTGGACGGAAATGGCTAAATAGGAACATTTAATAATTTACAAAATTAACCGTTATAGTTTATATAATTTCTTAAGATTACAAAAGGTGTATTTCGGAAGCATAAGTTTTAATAGGAGTACGGCTTATGAAAAGTAGAACAAATATATCTGAAGAACTATGGTTTGTTACCTTAAATATTGTGAGTGAGTGAGTGATTTTGGGGTTTATTGGCGCAAGAGCCGATTTCGGCTATACTGCGCCAAACATTTGTTTTAATATCTGTGGTCTAGACGGGAAGAGAGAAAGAAAGAATGAATTGAATGACAAGAAAGAGGGTCGAAAATAGAGAAGGATCACTAGGGTACCCCGGGTTCGTGAAGCCCGTGTTTGCCAAAGACAGTAAACCCCGTGGGAAAAGGAAAAGATCACTAGGGCACCTCGGGATTGTGACACCCGTACTCACCTAAAGAAGGTGAGCCCCCTGAGGGGCTTAAATATTGTGAAACACAACAAAGTATATTGGAAATCAATTCCCCAATTCATGTTAATAAAAATGTATGAAAAAACTGCAAGACTTATTTTTGTATTTGTAATTATTATAATTTTTCCTGAAAACTGCAATTTCTTGTGCGGCACCCGTCAAAACCGCTGGGCCCTCACTTTTTGCCCAGCTCACCCCTACCTAAACCAGCTCTGCTCTAGCAAGTGAAAATGCCGTCTTCTGTTTATCAAGGTTATGTATTGCAGACTGCATCCTGTATGTTAGATGTTCGTTTTTTCTTCTACGTCAATCTGTTAAAATCTGAATTTAAAATTATATGAAATTCTTAACATTCGCAACAATGCCCTTTATAATTTTTTTAATAGTATATGAATGCGTCTTCAAACATTACATTACATTTATGTTGACTTTTTAATTAATATTAAGTATAACTTAACGCAGAGATTTTCTGAATTTTAAAATAGATAGTTCAAAAACTCTTGTAGATATGATCATAATTTTTCATTCCTGTGTTTTAGCTTCTCAGTAGTGCTTCTACTTAAAAATTTATTGTATATTCATCAAATTTTTCAGCATAATTTTTGCTCTTAACATACAGTTTTAACCGAATTGTATGAAATTTACGAAATGCATTAAAATGCTTAAGATTCTTATGTTAAAATTTTAATTTAATATTTTATTCGAAGAATTGTTAGTACTTATTTTAAATAATTTTTAACTGAGTATGTGCACGATACATAAATATTTTTTTCTGAAATTTCAAATACAATTTCTAACATAAAATTCCTAGTTTTGTATGAAAATCTGGATATTTTCTGAATGTTAATTATAATAGATATCCAGATTTTAATTACTTGTTCTTCAGTTAGCTTTAAAAAAATAAATATTTAGAAATTTTGCATAAACAAATATGTTTAAAAATTTTTTCAAATTTATCTTTATATTTATTTATATGCGTAAATGTCAACTGTAAATGTATCCGAATATTTTTAATTACTATTTATTCAAATATTCAAGGTTAAAAATATGAATTGGTATAAAAAAACCCCTCATTCATGTTTTCTCTGAAGTAAACTGAAACTCAAGCATTTTTTTTTAATTCAAATATAATTTGGTGTATTGTAACAATACGCGCCCTGAACACCTGGCTTTAAAATTAAAAATAAATAAATAATGGATCTGAATTAGTTTTTTCATTATTATTTTTATGAAAGCGTAAGAATTTTTTACAAATAATTTGATGCAAAAGTTTAAAAATTATTCATTTTTAGTAGTTGGAAAGTTTAAAAGGTTTTAAATTTTGAAGCGTTCGGTTTCTTATTAACTTTTTTGACATCTTATAATGAAATAATCATGGTTTAAAAACTGAAAACATTGGTTAAGAGAAGAAAAATGAAGCAATTAAATATAGTTCTAGATATTATATAGAGATTTATATATTTTAAAAACTTCTTTTTCCGTTTCATCATTTTAAGATGAAGAAAATAATACGAGTTAATCAAACAAAGAGAATATACTTAAAAAGTTATTTGTCCAACTATATAAAATAGCAGATTACAGTCCCAACTTATTAAAACTTCAAATTAATATAAAATCAAAAGTGAGTTATATAATATTTTATTTATACGTTGGAACATTTTTCAAAACTTGAAAAAAAAAAGTTAAATTGCTAAAAGTACAAAAAGAATTTATTTAATTCAAACGCAATAATACCTCAAATGAAGCTAAATTACAAACACTAACTTATAGTTCGTTCACTAAGGGGTCTAAAGAAATTCTTCCCAACTTTTTTACGATTGCTTCAGGGTCAAAACGCTGGGTTCCCCGAGAGTCGTAAAACTTCCTGTCAGTGACCATTGTGTCGCCACAACCCTCCCTAATTATCTTTCATGGTGTTAAACCATAAAAGAGGGGAAAGGATTTCAGAAAAACACGGCCTACCCGCTTTTGAAGCACTCTCTTGAAGTGAAAAAAGACGTGTGGTGCGTTTTCGAAGCATCTCTAGACGTGCGGAAAAAGACGTTCAAACCGCTAAGAGGGTTAATTAATGAAGTAAATTATGTAAAAAAGGTACTTTTAAATCAGACATTTTCAACTCTGAGAGCCTATTGAACTAGTGCTTAAATATCAGATAACTAAACTCGGATCACATTTTCCCCTTAAATATTGGGCTATATTTTTGAAGCCTCTTTAAAATTACAAGCAAGAAGAAGAAAGAATCATAATATCAGTATTTTGATTCATGAAAACAATTTAAAAAGCTTACTATAGACCATTTAAAGAACAGAATCTTGTTTCAGTTTTATATATATATATAGTTACAGGTTGTTTTTTTTTTTTGCTATAAAATTTTACTTGACACTTAAGCCAGATAATAATTTTTTTCAACAAAGATATAGAAAGCAGTTGCATTTATACTACTTTTTTATTCTAGTTTATTAAATAAAGGTAATTTAACATGAAACAAACTTACAAAAAAGTTATAAATAGATAATTGCCACAACACACACTGCATTGAAAATAAGGAAATTTTGGTACAAAAAATTAACTGTTTTGATTTTTTTTTTAGGCTATGATTCAAAAATTCATGTTAGTAATAAATGAGAATTTAGTAATTCTCTATCATAAAGATAAAATTTCAATAAGAACAATAAATAAAATGAATAATTTGACAAAAATTATAACAAATTATTGATTTTATTTAAGTTTCAAATGATACTCTAAGGATGTCGAACTACGACTTAATGCAAACACAAAAACTTAAAAAGGACAAATCGGATGACCTTTTTTTATTTATTATAAATTTTTATTTCCTTGATTTGGGAAAAATTATCATAATAAGAATTTGTGCGCCTTAGCAGTGTCCGAGTTCCATTCTTGCAATACATCAGAGCACCAGAATATAGGTTTTGCTAATAAAACCAATTAAGCAGAATAAGAAACCATGCAATTTCATTCACACTCATTTTGTATCTTATCTATGCTTTTTCAAGCAAGCATTTTGTTATCTGTTGTGTTCTTACAGGGAATTTCGAGGTCGCTCTTCAGATTATGGAGGACCTGTTCATCCGTCGTCTCGAGAAATGGATGGCAGTCTGTCGGATACTGCTGTCGGTCTGATGGACAAAGCCAAAGTGAATGTCCATCGGTCCACGCCCACGGATAGCAACAATAGAAGCCCGTACCTTTCCAAAAAGAGCAGAAGCACCAGTCAGCTTAGTGGAGCAGGTGAACACCTTTTTCATTTATTTTTCTTTTCTTTTATTATCTTATCTTTTAAAAAAAAATCTTATCTTATAATTTCCAAAAACTAATTCATCACATCATAAACTGTTAGTAATAGTAATAAATTAAATCGCTATGTAAGATAAGACTGATAGTTTCAGGCATAAAATTTAAACTGAAGTAAATACCTTGATAATCCCCAGATATTTGAAGGTACATTTGTAATTTTCACCGCATATTTCTTCGTTATGATTTCAAAACCTTGTATTTGCATTTATCCTTTTACAGTTTTATCATAAAATAATTTATTTGGAAACAATAATTTGCTGTTCTGAATCTCTTCTTAAAATTTTAATGTTTTTCAAAGGTTTGTATCAATTTTGACAAAGGTGTTATTAAGGATGCGAAAGTGTTTCTCTAAAAATGGTCTCTGTGCTTAAAAGTAATCAAGGAATTTGAATTTGTTGGAAATTAAACAATACATATTTTCGGAGGAATTCTCTGTCAACAATTAACTAAATCAACAAATTATTTTGCTCAAAAATAATGTTAACGCACTATTTAAGATTTCCTTTATTTAAAAAAAATTATTTCGAAATTAATTTAGATTAAAATATTTCATTAGACTTCAATAAATTCATATTGACCTTTTTCCTAAACTTAAATTTCATTTCGACTTTTGTAAATACATCCTTTTTATGTTGAGTGTAACATGTGTGGATTTTTAATCTAAAAACAACTAGTAAGATATATCTGTTATAAGTACTAAATTATTTCCTGTAAGAAAACTTTTTCAAGTTAAATTTAATGTGTAGAAATGCGTCTGTAAAGTGTTATCTCATTTTTTAGTCAGATTTGACTTTAAATTTGTACTTTACGATGCGATGCATCACCTATTTTTCAATATCACAACATTTGAAAATTTGCGTCATTCTTTTAAAAAAATCCCATCTTATAAAATACATTAATTGTACAGAAATTAATTAAACAGAAATTAGTAAAATACAATTAAAAGATTAATAAAATATACAAAAAATTCACGGCACAAACGTTAAACCTCCAGAAATAATTTAGCACGTTAGTATAGACTGCGTATTTTTAGAAATGCTGCAGTGCTCTACCTATAGAATAGAATCTGCTTTTAGAGCAGCATCTATAGTACATTTCTCAGTAGAATTATAAAAAGGAAATAGTCTATAGATAGATTGAAAAAATATTTCTTATTGAGAAGCATATCGCCAGGTTGGTGGGTACAAAAATCTTCGATAGTATTTAACACAAACTCTTATAAAAGAATAAAACCAACAATTTTGAAATCTAAAAATATATATCAACTAATTAAGCAAAAACTGCACATAAAATTGCAGTTCTACTCCTTTGATCCTGCAAACATTTCAAATTATTATAGTTATTTACGTTAATTTTTCATTCCACATTCCTGTTCACACAGTTAAGTGTCATAAAATAAGAATATATAAATCCTTATTAGAGTAAAACATGAAATTTTATTTGTCTGAATCATGTTTGAAAACAAATATTTTTCGAATTAAATTGTTAAAAAAAGGAAATAACAAAGCTTCTTAAATAAGGATTTTTTTGGACGCAACAAAACAGAAGTATTTTAACTTCTTTATTTTTTCTGTGAAAAATTATTTTACTTCTGCCTTTATTCTCACTTTATATTTCTAGCAGGGGGAAAAACAGGTGGGAAAAAAATTTACATTTGATATTTTTTTTCAATCACAATCCTTTGTTTTTCCTTCCAAAAGAAGGCGCTAATGTTAAAGGAGAATGAAATCATCGTTCAAAGCATAGTAAAATAAAGAATTCTAGTTTCTTTTAAAACATGTTAAAAATGTCGTTTACTATTCTTAAATTTTAAAATATCTAAATACGAGGGATTTAATGAATTCTTAGATATATATCTTGTACTAACAAAACGATATATTATCTGAGATTTGTTATATAAATCTGATATTTGTAAACAAATCTATATTACATTAAAGAAAGCAAAAAATACTATAAATATTTATTCTAGTAATCTTGTTAACACTTTTAGCATTCTAAAAAAAAATTTTTTTTCAAAAATATCGAATTTTCTTTCTTTTTCTTTTTTAAAATTTTTGGAAACGAAATTACTTTTTTAGAAAACATTTTTTTCCAGATTTTGTTAATATAAATTAATTATATGTAATATTTTTATTTAATTTTCTGAAATTCTAACCATTTTTCATGAGATTTGTAAAATAAAGTCCACATTTAAAAAAAAGGTGGAAAGTTTTGCGGAACTTTTCTCGTGATCTTTAAATACCAATATTATTCAATTCTCAGTTGCAGTGTAAGATGTAAAAACAATAAAATAGATCAGGCTGAGAAATTATGACATATTTTTTTATTTCTTAACTGAATATGTTTAAGCTCTTACCAAAATATGAAATAGTAAATAATATTTTCACAGCAATTAAAATACTTGAATAATTTTGAATATTCGATGCATGTAACTAGTTTTTAAAAGGCTACTCTTCGTTATGCCACTACGCTCATGTCCAAAATTAAAGTCACACAAACATGACTTTCGACATAACTCTAAACTGCTACCAGTAAAATTGATAGAATTTTTATTTTATATGTTTTGAAGAACGGATAAAATCCAATATCAGATTTTGGCGAAGGAAAAGAGGTTGTTTAGCGTTAGTTTTTGCATGACTACTGGATTGAGACCATTTACGTATCTGGGATTTTTGCCTGCAGTTTTGTGAATATTGCAAACAACTCTGCCTGTTTCCAGTGAGAATAAGTTCTCGTAATCGATTAGATGATTCCTTGAGAGAAGATTGGTTGGCAGGCTTGAAGCTGGATTGTCTCAAGTGCAGGTGGTTCGATGGTTACAAGTGGCACCAAAAGGGGTTTATCGGCTGTAGAATAATTTCCAAACAAGTGGTTCTGTCACCAAAATGGTCAGCCACGGCCGCCCACAGAGCTACGATACCTGCGTAGGATCGCTACTTGGGATTACGCGCGCGACGAAATAGGCGGACAAAGGCTCCTCAGCTTGCTTATGACTTCACTGCTGTTTCTGGAAGAAGAATTTCCAGGTAAACAGTACACAGGCATCTAGCAGAGACTGGCTTTTACGTTCGGCGTCCAGTCGTGTGTGCCGCTTTGACTGCATCTAACAGATAACACGGGTTAGTGTGGAACCGAAAATACTAGTCGTGAAGACTAAAAGGATGGGAGAGTGTTCTTTTTGAAGATTAGTTGAGATTCACTGGAGTGATTCGCGTCTAGTCTTTATCTGGAGAGAAAGTAGAGCTCATATTCATCCCTCCTGCGAAACAGAAATATACAGATTTGGTGTCAGAGGAATCTTTGACTGGGGGGGGGGGCATAATATTGGGCACATACACACTTCTGTACGTTTTCGATGCGGGTATTGTCAACGCACAGCGTTATAGGGATGATGGCCTTGAAGACTATGTGAGGCTGTTCCGGAGAGCTATTCACCCGGACTACATTTTTATGGATGATAATGAACATCCGCACAGAGCTCACATTGTTTATGAATTTCTTGAAGAAGATATTCGCCGTATAGATTGCTCCTCGAGGTCTCCGTATCTTAATCTATTGAACATGTTTAAAATAGTCTAGGAAGAACTATTTCTCAGCTTGATCACCCTCCCAGGATACCCAAGGAGTTGCGCTTTCAAGAATAATGGGCTTTGCTACCACAGACATTTATTTACACCCTTATAAACAGTGTGATAGCTCGTTGTGTGGCTTGCATAACAGTGCACGGTGGTCGCATTCCATACTAGACAGACTTTTCCTGAGGTAAATTCCTTAACTGATTCATGATGTCACATTTTTTTTTAAATGTGCTGCATCTTAATTCATAAATAAAATCTTTTCCATATTGTTATGTTGCTACATTCTTTCTCATGATGTAATGTGCCTCTGTGCCAAATTTCGTGGCAATACAGTAAAAAGTTCATTATATTTCACAGATTTTATGTCTGTGACCCTAAATTTTGAACATGAATGTAGTGCATTGAAAGCAAAGAAGGTAAATTAAAGGGAGGCAGCTCAAGATTAGTATTAAATGTTAAATAAAATTTTATGACTTGAAAGAGATAATATGAGGGATTAATAGTAGAATAGTCAAATATATATGTATAAAGTAGCTGAGAAGAAATGTTAACAGTAAAAATTTCTACTTTCCTACAAGTTTGATATAATTTGTATAAATAGTTATTAATTATAAGTATTAATCACGTTTCAGAGTTATTTAATTAAACGAGTTTACATTTTGAAGATAATTGTGTTAAGTGTACTCGATTTGGTAAAACAATTCACTTTTATTTTGAAAATGCATTACGTACCCCACAAAAATCACTTTAAATTCTAACCCTAAACATCCATATTGTGTAATACAACATTTTGTTATATTATGCAAATATATATTTTTCTCCAAACCAGAAATGTTAAAAAGGCATTCTTAGTATATTAATCCTCTAAACGTTTGAGAAGCTTTGCTCTTCCTCGCGTTATTTAATTTCCAAATTTTAATGCAATTTTCAAATTTATAAAAGAATATTCATAGTTCAGAGTGTCGTTGATTCCAAGATTTTAGTTAACATGTCCAAATCAATCAGTTTAATTACGTCAAGTATAAATTATGCTTATTTATCAAAAAAAGTTTTGAAATTTGTGAAAAATGGTAGGGTTTTGACTTTAATATCAATATTGTGATCATTATGCAGGATCATCGGGGTCGTCAAATCCGAGTACGGTAAATATGTTCCATAGTTGCTGCACATAACAGTGTAGTATGGGTAAACATTAACGTTCCGCGTCTATTGAGGGTGTTTCTGTTCAGAAGCGTCGATTAATCAGATTTGTGTCTTAGCAATCGGCGACACTCCGAATAGACTAAGTTGCTCTCTCTCCAAGTCCTGGCGTATAATTCATTTTGTGTTGAGTGAGTGCTTGTGAGGGTGTAACCGTGTCTCCCTCATTCCAAAGGGCACAAGAAGCTCCAAATCTTCCGGCGGAGGAATGGATCCTCGTCCTCTCTTGTGGTGCAGCGGAGCGAAGAGATCCTGCCGGATGTCCGGGCGGGCAGCAGCATTTCGTCCGACGGCAGCATAAGCGGGGACAGTCTGACGTAAGTGCTCCCCAATCAGAGATTCTCCCGCTCTCTGTTCACCTCTGAAAGCAACGTGTGGCTAATGCAGTCCCCTTCTCCGTGTCGAATCATTGTTGTAGTAAACCAAGATATTTCTAAGCGGGTGTATCGCAACCAATTAACTTGTGTTTTATTGAATCAGAGTCCTAATCCTAATAGATAACAACACGGTATCTCTAACATATACTACTGTTGGATGATGTCGCGATGGTGAACAATATTGTAAGATTCAAATAGGTGAGTGCCAATCAGAAATATGCATTATCTTCCAAAAGTTAAGGTACAACCAGTTTTTTAATGCTCTCCATTAAAATTAAGTTATAAACAAGGTTTATATATATAAAGAATCATAAGCAACAAACACACTTTATGAAATAATAGCACCTACGAATTTTTTTTAAAGTTGGACACTTAAATAGTAGTTGGGGAAACTCTGTGAATCCCACTTTTGCAATTTGTTTGGAATTATTTTTTTTATATTTGTTGTTGTGTGTGGATCTTCTGCAGTTGGTATATAAGTCTAATAAATATCATTTACCCGACAACTGAATGGATGAAAATGGTATTTTCTCAAGATGTTTTTATTACTTGACATCTTAATATGGATCACACACATAGTGGGATATAAGTATTTCGAGATCGATTTAATCCGAAAATTTAGTACCAAAAAACGTATTATGCCTTACAACCTCTGCACAAGATCATTTTTTCTAGCTCTTTCATCCAGTAAGGGTAAATATAATTATTATGCATGAACTCATTTTGGACTATTGTACTGCTACTGGGATAATAATAGCCAGTTCACTTTTACATCGCGCAATGTCAGAAATTCTTTTCAAGACGTCCCCTTGCATATGTATCTTTTATTCAACGACAAAGACATGCCTGTTTGCTTTCGAAAAAGAATACGTTACCTAAAACATATAGCAACAGGCGTTTTCGCTCTCTATAAACGAATCCCATTTACTTTCGTGTTCTTATCTGGCGGAACGAGGCACCAGAAACTAAGACTCTAAGATTGGCGAAAGACACAGTTCTACTTGTAGAAAAAAGGAATCAATATTTAGGTTGTAACATTTATCTATATGGGTCTATATGGGCTCAGTGGAGAAGCTTTAATTGAATGAGATAGTCACTCCATATGACATATATGATGTGTTATAGGTGACGAATTCATTCAAATGGATGATAATATCCAACCTTACCAAGATAGGCTTGGTATCAAATATCCTTAAGATATGGAGCTAATTGAATGGCAAAATTCTTTAAACGAACATTTTTGGCAGGCAGATGACTGTTTCAAGAGTTTCTCTGAAGTCGTTAAATGATCTGGAATAAAGAAATGAAGGAATAACCATGTAACATAAGGGCATTATTCCCATTCCAGTGTCCAACAACTTAATTGATAGTATGGAAATTCGATGCTCTCAATGCATTACAAATAGAGAAGACACATTCCTTATTAAAGCCCATTTATCTTTCCCAGATATCTGAGATTTCTCTTTTTTTACCTATTAATAATTAACTTTACGAAAAATGCATTTCTTTAATTATGAACTATGCTTGATGTTAAAATTGATTTTAAAAAATCCGAGAAATAACTTTAAAGCACAATTCTACCCAGTAGGATGTTTTCGTGTTTATTTGGTTTCAAAGTAGAAGGAAAAGATTTGTTGTACCTTAACTTTTGTTGGCCATTATAAACATTCTTTATGGAAAGGTAATCGCATTTCAGAGAAAAACTAACTAGTTTATTTCCTAAATTATCAAATTTCAAAAACAAGAAAATAATGCTTTTCGATTTGTAAAAAAAATCGAATGTCAAATCCTTCATAATTTATATAGATCTATTTCCTAATTTATATAGAAATTTCCTAAACCTAAAATCGTAAATTTTTTTATGTTTTATGTTTTGGAGATCCATATTTTTCATTTAAAGTTGCTTTTAATTACCAATGTATTTAGAAAATTAGAATATGCAATGCATTTTATTTATGCTCTACATCCTGATATTATGATTTTTTTCTATTTCTTTAGAAATTATAAACTAGGTTTTTTTTATTTATCACTGAATTTATTCACAGAACACAAATTGTAAATGCCTTTAAAATAGACATTTGAATGTTGAATGCATAACACACTAGAAATTAAGTCTTATAAATTCCTTGAAATAAAAGTAAAAGCCATTCTCTTTTATTAGACTAAGAAATTTGAATTTAAGTCGTACGAAAAATGGTTTATAGAAAAAATTATTTTACTTAATGAATTATATCCAAGATATGAAATCTTTGTAATTCGCGATTCAGCTAACACATCCTTTTTTTTACCTTTAAATTGAATAATGTTTTCAAATTGGTATTTCAGGACATAGTATTTATTCAGTTACTAAAAATAGGCCTAAGTTCGATTATAGATATTAACCAAAACATTGTTTTTAAAGCAAATTTTATGAATTTTCAATCTAAGCCTTTCTCGTGAGTAATAATATTAATTAAAAATATAATTATTAGTATGATAATTAAAATCTCACCTCTTTCTTTGAAATTTTGCATATTTTCTTTAGCAAAATAAATTATCTTTCTGCCTAATAAAGAAAATCCAATTAGACGGAAAATATATTCGTTTTTTTTTCTTCCGTGAATTGAATTTTATTTCCTCGTTTAGTGTAATACCATTATCTTTAAGCTATACCAATAAAATACATTCAAATAATCAAAAATGTATAGAACTTAGCATTTCGAGACATGACAATCGAAAAAAATTAGTGAATAATGTGATATCACTCAACGATCGATTAATTTTACTGTTATGCGAAGTGTGGCTATAAAACAACAAGATTGTAAAACTTTTTATTTTAAATTTTTTCAGATTAAATTATTTCCTTAAATATATATATATATATATATATATATATATATATATATATATATACCCCTTCCCTATTTTTACATCGGCCTTAAAAATTTTCCATTGTTCAAAACTGAGCTGAAAGTCTTTCAGTTCGTTCATGATGCATGCGTACTGTTTTTCTTTCTCCACTTCAAGAGTGTGGAATCGTGTTCTTTTTAATTCAGATTAACTTGAGAATTAGATAAAGGTCACATGGTGCTAGGCCAGGTGATTAAGGAGGTCGGTCTAAAGGTGGTTCGATATTACACTTGTCAAGAAAATTCTTTAAAGACAATACAATGCAAACTGATGGCTTGCCCTGATATTTTTTCCCTACAATTCGGGTATTTTTTTTTCTTTATCAATACCTACAGTTTCAGATACCACCAAATAATTAAACTATAGTCATATTGGATCAGACTGTCTACTTTTTTCAATATTTTTATCCGTTTTTGTCGCTGAAGAGCATCCAGAACGTATGTCATCTTCAACGACTCTTCGGTCATCTTGGAAATCCGATTACTTAACCCCCATCCAGGCTCAATATAATCCTAGATTATGGATTCAAAAATGTCAATTTTTTATGCAAATGTTCAAATATTCATATCTTTTTAAACGTAATAGCGTCATTCGTATACAAAATTTCCTAAAAATTAATGTAAGAAAAAATCTATTTAAATAAATGAGTATTTTACCTGTAAAGTTGACTTTCTGTAGGGCAGAAATCATTAGACTTCGGAATTAATTCACACTAACTATAAATATAAAGCTTAGAATATTTGGCTTTTATCTTGAATTACGAATTTTATTTACATCTTTTGCATTTACATAAATGATTATGAAATTAATCAAAATTTGATCGTGTATAATAAATTCGAAAACACGGTACTTCACATAACCCAACATCACAATCTAGACAGTAGAATTTTGTTTATCTTACCTTCTTCCCTTTAATGTCTCTCTCTTTGAGCTGCAAATAATACACTGTCTTGTTGGATTAGTTTTATTCTCTGTTGGGGGAATGTAGTCAACAAATTGTCTTTCAGACAAGCGTGAAAGGGTTTGCTCAGCATAAGGACGTCCTCTTTTTGCAGAAAATTCCACAGAATGGTACTTTTCAACTATTAGCATAAAAAGCAATTGGGAAATAATTCGGTAAATACTGATTGCACACTTTAAATTTTCCCATTGCCCGAGCTACACTCGGGATGAGCCAGGATGGTACATTCTGCCTGCCCGAACTCAGATCGGGAAAAGCCCGGGAAGGGGTTAAACCACTCAAAGTCTCACGTACGTAGTAAGTGTTTATTACCATATTTTTTTATTGATAAATAAGTTTCGCGTTTAAGGGTTTTTTTTTATTTCATATGAAAAAAAAAACATCATAATAATTCAGGATTCTGTTAAAATGCTTATTTTCTTGTCTAAAAAAATGCTATACAGACGAAAGCTGTGGCATGACTATTATGTTTACAGACATAGGAAGAGCTGTAATTGAAAGAGCAGGGTCCGCGCTACGCAGCTTTTAGCTGTACGACTTTGGTACATGCTTAGTTCTTTAGTAGTTCCAATCCCTTTTTTTATAGCCACACCTCGTATCTCCACTCTCGTTTCCTTTATTTTCTGTGAGCCCTTTGAAATATTAGTCTTTATAAGGAAAAATAAACAAGTTAAAATAAAGAAATCCTGATATGAATAAAGAAATTTTTTTACTCATCTTTAAAAGCAACACATCCACATCCTGATTAGAATAGACGTGCATATTAATTTTTTGTCGTCGATAAAATATTATCCAAAAGTCATAAAATTAGTTTAATTTTGAAAACGTTTATGACCACAGATTCAACAAATCACTTATAATCAATCTTCTAAATGACCAGATTATATGGGGATTGTGGGGGACCTCTATTTTTTTACAAACTGCCATGCATCATAGCCACAAATGCTTTCTGAGGAGGAGAATGCTGGCCAAACCCTTCCAACCATTGAAGTGGTGATCAACAAGTGACGCGAACCGGGGCGGAGCGGATGGAAACAGGGTAGTTGAGTTGATCTTCTTATCTTCTTGCAGGCGGTGAGGAGGCCTCCGGATCAACACCCTCCCTGACGGGCACGGCCAGGAGCAGAGGGCGATCGTAAGTACATCCCACCACACGCACCCTCCTTTCCGCCCCAGCTGTGACTCCTGTTCTTGCTTTTGTGGTGGCGCCTTTTCGGTCAAAATTATAATCGGTCTGTCCTGTCCCTCCTTGCACGTGCCTTGGGTGTGCGGAGCCCCTACCTTTCTCTTTCTCTCTCTGTCCTTCCTAAAGCATGCCAAACCACACCATCATTCCGTTACGCCCCGGTGTATCGAACGCCCTTCAATTCACTGTTGCCACACCATTTGAATGGAATTTTTGCTTCTCCTTGCTCCTCATGCTCCTGAGCCTGGAATTACGTTTGTACATCGGTAGAAGTGACTGGCACGATGCTAGCGCTTAACGTCATTTGCTTTAAAGAACGCTTACGACATCAATGTTTAAATTACTTATGACTCTTAACTGAAAATAACGCACTCTCTTTTGCATCCATAATTACTTAACTACAGCTGAAAGAATGCTCAATTTCAGTGAAGTTCTTCCAAGAACTTTTGAGTATTGGAGAAAGAACTGCAGTTTTAAAAATATTATAAGTAAAGAACATTTCAAACTCAATGCAGTGTTTAGTGCTCCTAAATTGATTCAGAACACTATAATCTTTATTCGTTTTCGAAAATATTATCACATTGTACCATCACATTTTCTGATTTTAAATATGTTTATAAAATTATACAAATGGATATGAAAAAAAATTTCATTCCTTCACATTATCTAATTTATTAACAAGCGCGAAAAATCCCAAGTAGGCGTTGCAAAATTTTGAATTACTCTATAGTGTTTCTATTTCGGCAAAATAATTCATGAATTAATTTTCTGACATAAAAGTTAAGTTTCTAAATCTTGTTTTTTTTTATTAATTAAATATATTTTTTAAGAAATTTGTCTGAATTTTTAAAAAAATTTCTCCATAAAGAGTAAAAATAAAATATCTATAAATTAATAATGATGTATTTTTTACAAAATATTCTGAAAAAAAAAAACATTTCTCAAACAAAAAAAATAATAATAATAATTTTAGGAAAAATTTAAGTATTTCTTCTTTTAAAAAAGTAATCCATTTTAATTCCATTGATTTTTTTTTTATTTTGTGTGTCATTTTTAAGCAATTCATAAAACACATTTTTCAACAAATATGTATATATACAGGGTTCTTCATAATCCCCCCCTCCCCAAGGTTCCGAAGCATTATAGTAAAAAACACTGACGAATACAGCAAAAAAGAACATTTGAAAGAATATAGGAACAATTCAAGTTTATATACCTTACAGGAGTTCTATGTGTGAAACCTTAGCCTAGTAGTCAACGTAACGGACTCGTGGCTGGCGTGTCATTAGTTCAAACAAAGTACCGTTGAAGATCCTCAGTATAGGTGGGCGATGCACGTTAAATCTGTCGAGGCAAAAACGTCCTCCCGTAGGTGTGGAAGTTAGGAGAGGGAGTACCAGCTCAGGTCTCGCCCTCGTCACTTGACCATGGTTCCGTCAAAGACAGCCCGCCAAAGGAGGTCCGTCGCCAAAGGCCCTCGAGTAGCTGAATAGTGTGATGTTAATAATCACTTACTCAGTAATGTGTGAAACCATGGTTAAACGGTATACATCAATCCGATAGTTCAGTTCCTGCCTCAATCTTCTCAACGTGGTACTATTAACGTTATTAGCATAAATTATTCTTTCGTGCAGTTCTGCTACATCACGTGGCAAATCGGGTATGAAAACTTGGTCGTATGTAAAGCATCAAGTTTTCAGATCACACGGAAATGATACCACATGTTGTCAATAACGTTGATAATACCGTTATGAGAAGAGTGGGACAGGAACTTGACTATCGCATTCATGTATGTCGTGTATAACAAAAGTTCCACACTTAGAATACCTGTAGGGTTTGTAAATAAAAATTGAATTGTTTTTGTATTCTTTCAAACGTTCTTTTTTGCTGTATTCGTCTTAGTTTTTTTAACTATAGCGCTTCGAAACTCTTGAAAAATATATGAATAGCCCTGTATTAACAGCTTCACTTAAAATATCAAGTTTAAGAAGGGGGGGGGGCAGCCAATTCACTCTTTAGTTAATTTTTAGTCAGAAAAAAATACATCCTTTCAAGATGAAGCACATAAAATTTACTTAGCAGCAAGATAAAAAAAAATATTGGTAGCAACCAATTTATAAGTTATTTAAATCAAAAACCGAACAATATTCCCATTAGCTTTACCACCAAATCAATACCGAAGTCATTAAATTCTAATTATTCCCATCTATTCAAAAATGTTTGTGCCTTTTACTAAAACAATGATTTCTAGTGTTTGAAGAGTCTTCTACCATTTTTAAGATTATCAGTTGAATATAATCATCATCAGCTTGTAAACACGCATCTTATTCCTTCCATATTTTTTCTTTTGGTTTTCCATTCGTGCATTGCTTCAGATAATCATCACGCAAAATCCAGCTTCGTGCCACGAAACTGTCGATGTACGAACAGCTTGCATAATGCCTCTTCGGGATGAACAAATTGCAGAAAGAAACTTTATCATCTGTTTTTACATTTTGCAGGTGGGGATCACGTCTCCCCCCGGAGGTCGGGGAAGCTTCGAGTTTCGTGGAAGGCCTAGGACCAGGGCAGCTGGTGGGTAGGCAAGCACTTGCCTCTCCCTACCTCGGTGAAGTGCAGTTGGGTATCTGCGAGAAAAGGAATTGTCTAGAAGTTGAAGTAATACGAGCCAGAGGACTGTTACCGAAAGCAAATTCGAAGGTCTTACCGAGTAAGATTCGAAACAGACTTTTTTAAAACTATTTTATGTTGGATAACAATTATGGAAAAATCAATCTTCTCTCTTCATAGAGATAATAAGCCATCAATATAGTTTTTGTTCAGTACAGTAAGCTAATTTCAAAATAAAATTTAAAAGAAGTATATCTCAATAATGTAATATTTTAATAATTAAAAAAAATTTTAACAACTAATTGTATGAACAGTTGCCTGCTAAGTTAGAATTGTGTTGGCTATATGTTAAAATAACTAAAACGTTGTCTTCGGGTGAATCTCCCATTGAAACGCGAGTTCAGTCAAAGAATTCTTGAAAAATGGAATACAATGTAGAACAATTATATTTTTGAACTTATATGGAGCATTACTTACTGTTAATATTAAACACTTGTAAATATATATGGCTTAACACTTGATAATTGCCATTTTTTTATTACACGAGTTCATTGATTTACACTTCCTACCTAATTGAGAGAATGTCACGTTTTACCTGTTTGAATCTAGTCCATTTAGTTCGCAAAGATTTACTCTAAGCCTTAAAAGTATTTTTGATATAGTTTCTTCTGTATATATAATTGGTAATTATTAATGTAACAAGTATATTTTAGTTTACTTATACTCCATCTTCCTTTTTTTTTCTTCTAACCTTAACCTCTCTTAGACCATTTCCCTGATTCTATATAAAGTTTTAAATAAAAAAATGAGTTTTTAGAACAAATTTAATAATTCACGAGACTAAATATTTGAGATCTGTGTAGCTGGAATAGATACAATGCTGCATGGTGAAACTTAAAAAAAAAATAGATGTGAGAAATGAAGAAAATTGCTTTTTTTAGATATTTTCCATTTGCTGAATGGTTTATTTTACTTCAATTAATTTGTTTTACTCACTAGTGTTATAAAATTCATAATGATTTTCTTTCCTTGATTGAAAAACTATGAGAAACAAAGAAGTAGATATGTAAAACAAAAGAAAATTGTGATGAAAAACTGCACTGTGTTTCTCTGTAAACATTTTGTCCAATATGTTTTTATCAAGTAATTTTTTCCGCTTTCATTAAATGCTAACTTGGGAACTAATTAATGCTTATTAATGGAGGTGAAATTCATTCGTTTTCCAATTTGTTAAAATTTAGGTTAGTGATCAAAAAATCTTCCAGGCGAAAAAAAATATTCTGGGTATCTAGATATAAAAAAATTTAATGATTATTATTATTTGTTGTGCGCGAAAGATTTAAAGTTAATATCTGCTTTTAAGAGTTTTGGAATATTTTTAAATATGCAATCTTGACTTATTGCTATCTAAAATCCGTATTCTTTTTCCTTTCTTTTCCCTTATTGAACACCTTTCATGTTTTTTTTCCTTTTTACAGCACCTTATATAAAAGTATATTTGTTGGATGGCCGGAGGTGCATCGCGAAGCGGAAAACAGTACTTGCTCGACGAACTTTAGATCCTCTTTACCAACAAGTGTTGACATTTACAGAAGATTTCCGACACTGTTGTATGCAAGTAAGTGTAACATTTGGCTAGTGACATAAGCATTTTTTCATAGTATGCGCGTGTGTATGTTATCTTAAAAATTGGGAAGTTAATGTAAAATATAAAAAAAAGATCCCTAAACAAACAACAAATAGTTTCCTTTCAAACACATTACTAAACACAGAATAGAATATTTCACTGCTTAATCATTCATTAAAAAGCAGTACCCCTTACTGAATTATCTATTATTTTACTGTAAAAGTGTATAGCGAATATATTGTAAATATACTTACAGTGTACTGCTTTCTCGTCTTTGCTCGTAGCAAAAAATAATCTTACATTTTATTTCCTCAAAATATGAAGGAATTGAAAACAAAACAAAATACAAACTCAGACGAGTCTAAAAGGATTTCATTGTTTTGCTGTTTGTATTTTCTTAAAAAATCTTAATCTAAATTATTACAAAAATATGGCCCTATCATTATAAGCCTATAAAAGTTACGGAACAAGGGACTTTGGGGAGCTACTGTTGAAACAATGTATTTGAATTTAAAAAAATAAGAAATCTAAGTCTTGTAATATTTTTCGTTTATTTAGAGTATATTAATGGACTAAAATAAATATTTTATATGCCAAAATAATAACAATTTTTATATACCAAAATAATAGCAATTTTTATATGCTAAGTAATAACAATTAACAATGTAATTTTAACAAAACTACATTTTTGGGCCCAAATTAGAAATTAAATAATTAAAAAAAATTATGAAAACTTGATTTTTAATAAAAAGTTAGTTCTTTTCTGGGCATAATGCTTAATGAGCATCGTTTTCCAATCGATAACTTAAAGAACTCATGAACCAGTATGAAAAACCTACTAATACATTCTAAAAGTATTCTATAAGATTTGAGACAAGCATACGAGATTGCCAAACATTTACCTAACGTCCTGTTCAAGAAAACAATTATCTATAAGTATATCTGCATGTGGCCAAACATTATCGTCTATTAGAAAAAAATAATCATCAATTGCACCAAGACAGGAACTCGTATGTTGATCAAGAATTTCCTTTGAATATGTCTCATGTTGATCATCTTTTATCTCAATCAATCTTTTCAAAAAGATTCCTGCCCACACTAAGATTCCATCTCTACTGTAAGCATGTTTCTTAGCGGTGTTTGAATCTTGTCAATTTATTATTCCAATCAGATAAAAACATGACGATAATTACTTTTTAAAGTGAATCGGGACTTATCTGTAAAAAGTGCAGACTGTCATCTATCCCTTACCCAATCGACATGCTCTCTATCTCAATTTCAACGAGCCTTCATTTGTATTCAATTTAATAGAACATATCTAATCAGTAGTCTCCATTATAAGCCTAGTCTTCTTTGGACCATTGTAGCTGAAGTGGTTCTTTACTTTCCCATAAAAGAGACTTCAATGAGTTGAGATACAGTAACGTTATGTTACTTCGCTCAGAAAAAAAACTATTCACCAAAGGTTATTATAATATATGCATGATATACAGTGGGAGGGGGGGGCAAAAAGTCCTGAACACACTCATTTTTTAGCGTAATTTTTGTGTTTGACTTCATTTTTTGTTGTGAAATTATCGCACTATCTTAAATATTGTTGTTGATTTTAATGTATTTTTATGCTGATTTCAAATCTGTTTGTAGATTTCATCTAAAGTAAATAGTTTCATTGATATGTTGAAAAACCCTTGACAAGAAAGCACAAGGTCACTGTAAGAATGAGTGAGTGTGTTTTCCACCAATGAAATGCTCCGTTATTTCAACCAAGCAGAGAGCAGTAGCGATAAAGGGTTGAAAGAAAAAGGTGAAACGGTGGTTTATTGCATTGAATGCAGTTGTGTGCTTGTGGAAAATAGCGTATTGAAAGCAATTTGAAGTGCGTTTGTGGAAAATATTGGAGAATTATGGCTAAATTTTCATATCTGCCTGAGAATAAAAGGTAGAAAATAATACATTTGAGGGAAGAAGGTTATTCTATGCGCCAAATTGCTGCTAAAGTACCATGTAACCATTCTACTGTTGTGAGAATTTTGAAAAGATTTTCTGAAACAAATTTTATTGCGGACAGGGGGCGATCAGGACGACCAAGAAAAACATCTTTACGTGAAGACAGATTATTGCACAGAATTTCACTTTCAAACAGAAAGCTTAATTCCTCGCAAATTTTGAAACAATGGACTTTGACATCAAATGTGAGTGTGTTCCCAGGAACTGTTAGAGGAAGACTGCTGGAAATTGGGTTACGAGGCTGTAAAGCGCGCCCAAAACCATTACTGACTGAATTTCAACGCAAGAGGCGATTGACGTGGGCAAGGGAACATTCATTATGGACTATTAAAGACTGGGAAAAGGTAATATTTAGTGACGAGAGTCAGTTTTGTATTTCTGGCAACCAAAGTAGTGCCTATGTAAGACGACGCACTCATGAGGAATTCAGCCCTCAGTGTCTGAAGCCCACAATAAAGTACCCGACAAAAGTGATGGTATGGGGTTGCATGTCTTCTCATGGTGTTGGAAGACTTTACATTGTTAGAGGAACAGTGAAAGCCATGGATTACATTGAAATACTACAAAATAAATTCCTACCAACTGCGAGAGATCTTTTTGGGAATCAGTCATGGATTTTTCAGGACGATAACGCCACTTGTCATTGTGCAAAGGTAGTCCAGAAATGGTTGAAAGACCATACTGTGAATAGAATGAACTGGCCAGGACAGTCTCCCGACCTTAATCCAATAGAGAACTTATGGTTTAAAATTGGTTATGAAATTTCAAAGAAAAAACCTTCAAACAAACGTGAATTAATTGAAGCTTTGATATTTTCCTTCAACCATATTGTCACGAAAGATCTTCTTTTGAAATTGGTGCATTCCATGCCAAAAAGATGTAGAGTCGTAATTAAAGCAAACGGCTGGCCCATAAAATATTGATTTTCTAACATGTGACAACAATGTAATTTTCAAAATGCTTATTAAATATACCGTATTTGTCAATTTTCGTGTTATTTTTCTTTGCATATGTTATTCTATATTGTTTTATTCTGCACATACTTCACATTATTGTGTTCAGGCAGCTTTACTACAAAAAATATTTTAGTCATTAAGAAACTAGTAGTAGATTTGAAATCAGCATAAAAAATACATTAAAATCAATAACAATAATTAAGATAGTGCGATAATTTCACAACGAAAAATGAAGTCAAACACAAAAATTACGCTAAAAAATGAGTGTGTTCAGGACTTTTTGCCACCACTGTAGATCCTGAAATAGATCTTCTTGAAAATTAATTTACAAAATCGAATTGATTCCAAAGTCGCTGAACCAAATTTTTAGAGACAGTAAGCAGTTTATTCTTGTGATAGATTCATTTCTGTCCATTCGATGACCAACAGCTTAAAACTCAGGCAAACGTATTTTACTTGAGTGATCAACAATATTTTGCAGGGACAAGTTTGAGACTAAGGAAGCTGTTTCTAAGAAAATCGCGAAATTTCAAAAAGTTATTTTTAAAGGAACTTCAACCTTTTAAGTCTATTTTTTTTCTAGAGATATAGTAGCATATATATATATATATATATATATATATATAACTTCTAGTTTTCAATGTTGGTTAGGTGCATTATTTTTCATAAATCTTAATTTTACAAAATTTATCCAAAAATTTTAGGAGCACGACCGAAAATATACTTTGTACCTTATCTTTAGGAGCACTGAGTATAAAGCCTAATGCTAATTTGGATAACAAATAACTTTTTTAAAAAAATCTATTTTAATACTTGAAACAAATTTGTGTATGTGTCAGGATGATTATTTATTGTGAGGGCAACAATGACTGTTTAAAAGCGAACTCAGAGCTTCTCAAATGAAGGCTAGTAGCAGCAAAAGCATAACACCAAATTGCCTTGATTCATTTTACTATTTAGTTGAAATAATTTACCTGATGTTTAGTTTTTTTTTCTCTAGATGATTCTAATCTATTAACAGACATTTTTAACTGTGCATTCATTTTTCAAAGGTTTAGCCAATTTTCCCGTCTTTTGTTCTAAACATGCTAAATTCGTTGAGTATCAAAATAGAGCATCAGATTAGAAATGAATATTTTTAACTTGAAAAACAGATTCCCGATTGAATATAATTTTTTTTTAAGATTAAAAATATGAAAATTAAATCTCTAAAGCTGAAGTAAATCTAATATACGAGCTGAAAAACAAACAAAGAAAAACTTAAAAATCTGTAATAGATATGATTATAGATGCCGAGGTCGGCAGCAAACCGGCACCTACTTTACGTTTTTGTTATTCACAATATATTTAATTACTCTTTGCAAAGTTTTTTCAATTTTTTTAAAATGCTTGTATTGGATAAAGCATCAAACAAAAAAAATTCATCTATATAATGAACTTCTAAAATTAAATTCATTATTGGTGAAAGTAGCCATAAATTGCAACATACAGAAAATTGAAAAGTGATTAATTAGCTTATCAATTTATTGGATTGTAAAAACATTCTTTGGTGGCTAAAAAGCATATCCGAATATAGAGTATTAGAAATTTATAACTCGCGCAAAAATCAAGCACCTGAATTATAACTAAATAAAAGAACATCTACTTAAGGCCATTTTACACATTACATTTTAAGGAAGAAAATTATTCAAATTTTCATGTGCATTGGTTAGATTGCAAAACATACATCCGTTTAATATACAGTATTTTTAAAATTTAGAAAATACATATTTCTGTATTTGGGCTCAAAGCTTACACACATTTAACATTACAGTATTACAACTCACTGTGAATTGCAAGATCTCCAGAACTTGCATTGAGAAATTGATACATTTTTAAATGTAGAGAGCTGCGTTGGATTGGATTCCAAGTCATTCCAGGATATTTGGAGATGAGAGGTCCAATAGCGGATCTCAAATGATGCAACCAGATCCTCTTAATATTTGTTACATATAATGCATTATATATCCTCCAGTATAACTAACCATTCTATCGTGTATATAGAGAAGACTTCGGGAAAGAAATTGCTTTTTTATAAGCTGATGCGAATTTTTTTATTCCTTGACTAGAACACAGTTAGCGTCTTGCCACTGGTCATGAGTATTTACAGAGTTATGGACAAGTTCTAACGTAAAGCTTACTATGGGGGCGCTACAGTCATTAGTACCCTTTTCTTCTTCCGATTAATGCAAAATCACCATTGCTTTGAGCTAAAAAATTAACAAGGTATATATTTTAGAAAAGATACTGAAATAAATACTATAAAATCCTGAATTTGAAACCTACAGACCATCTTCTATCCATATAGTGCAAAAAAGTTTCAAAAACTTGCATTAAAAGTTTGAAAAACTCTGTTGAATTTCGATGTTTTCCCATAGATTAACATTACACCGGAAGTAAGTGAGGGTTCCACTCAATGTTGTTGTTTACAAAGTAGAACTTGCCCATACCCGTTTAGAATGGGAATGTGACAAATTCAGATTCCTCCACACTTAATGACTATGGCGTACCCATGACTGGGGATCATTTGAATATATGCCCTACTGTTCTTAACAGTTCTTCTTTGAGTGTTATTGCCTGTGTTTTTGTGGTAATTTTTTTTTTTTGTCGTTCTTCATTGCACGTTGTGATTCTAGTCGATTTATGACCAAAAGGTTGGAGGGAAACATAGGATTAAACAATATAAAATTAGTATAATATCAGAGACGAAATATGAAACATATTTTACTCCAGGAAAAATGAACTGGTTCATACACAAATGAGTAGCATTCTAAAACACGTCACTTTCTGAGGATTGTAATGTCAGATTATAACATTAGTGTTTAAACGTTTTCTTTTTGTCGTGAAAGTGTTAGGATTTGTGTCCCATCTTTTAACATTATGTAAAGGCGACTTAAAGGTAGTTGTCATAATTATTTTTTTCCTTCCATCACTTGCTTGTGTTAATAATTTGTAATGTTTTTCAGGTGACAGTGTGGGGAAATTACAGCAGCATGGAACGAAAAGTGTTCATGGGAGTTGTGCAGATCCTCCTGGACGACATCGATCTGGTGAAAGGTGTGATCGACTGGTACAGGCTTTTTCACCATTCGTCACTAATAAACAGCCTCACAAGGAACGATCGCAGTTCGTTCCTTTCGCTGGATAGCTTTGGTTGAAGGAACTGCCTCATTCTGTAAACGTTACACACATACTCCGCAACCAAGGAAGACATGATGGAAAGCAAGAGAACTTCCCCCCTGCCCTCGTTGCCTTTTCCAGACGGTCGGCCGTTGAAGAATCTTCATATTTTTCGCTTTTCGAACGAAGAACTAATTTTCTCGTTTCTTGCACTCGGTCGAGGGGGCGCTAACCTCGCGGAGAACAACTATGCTCTCTCTCTACGATCGCTACTTCGATCTCTTTCCTCTCCGAACTGTCAAGTTTTTTCGACTTTCGTATTTTTCAATAAAACAAATCATCTGACAAAAAAAAAGAACGATAAAAAATGTCATATAAATATTTCTCATTTTATCACTCCAATCCCTGCTTATGGTGTGTTCGCATCTCTGTGAATGTTTCAAATCTGTGGGGTTTTCTACTGTTTCACCTTATCAGCTTATTACATAAAATTGTTTACATGTTTTTCATTAAAACTATTCATGACACATTTAATTTTTTCTTAAAAGAAAGAGGAATACATGAAATTATTAATATTAAGATATTCACTTAATACAATAAAAACACTAAGTATACTGGAAAAATTCAACAAAAATATCTTCAAAACTATATTTTGTTATTATTTCTCATAGTATTTTTATTCAATTTTGTTAGGTAAAACTGTTACTTTTTAATAAAACTAAACTATTGCTTATTTAAACTAATACTAGATAAAATCGCATTTTCCAAAAAACAAGATTTTTGGATAACTCCATGGCAAAGAATAATTAAAAAATTGCAACTTAATTCACATCAAAATTCCAAAGCATCATATGTTAGATTAAAAAACACTTAATATGCTCCGAATTTAAAAAAATGTGCAAAAAAGTTAGAGAATTAAACTTTAAATTTTTAACCAGTTACAAATTGCGTTACTCTAGTTTTAAATTCAAGTGTCTTATTCCTTTTCTTTTTTACAAATGAAATGAATTTTCTTCATCCATTAAATGTTTACACTTATTCATAATCTTGATTCATTTTCACATTTTTAAAATACAGCCAAGCAAAAAGATATTGATATTTTTTAATACTTACTTTTAAACACACAAATTTCTATAACACTATCAGATACATATATATTCTCAAAACCATTGATCATTGTAATATAGCCTTAATTATGAGATCAAATTTAATTGTAAAATATCTTAAGCTTTATGTGCTTTTCAATCAAAATTTAAGTAATTCTAGCATATATCGTATTCTACTTACAGTCTGATAAAAGTTTGATAGTTATAATTGCATAATATAGCACACAGCACACTCGGACTTTTTTTTTATCTATTGATACTTAAGAAAACTATGATTTTTCTCATTTTGTGAAGTAAACAAAAAAGGGCTGACTAATATTGAAAAATAACTGCTCTTTATATATGTATATATAAACAGTCCATCGCTTCTTATATTTTTCCTCTTTTTTTTTTTTTTAATATTAAGCTTCCTATCCAGATTTGTGTGATTGTATATAATGCATAATATCCCGTTGAATTCATTTTTTGAAACAATCATTGTTCAGTAGATGCACACAGACCTGAAACATTCACATAGGGGCATATATATGGAAGTACATTCTTCTACTGTCCTTACTGCCATTGTTAACAGTCAAATATATCTATAAAAGACATGACAGCTTTCAACTTGTTTCTCAGAAGAAGTGATAATATATCTCATCCTTGCACTTTCTTTCCTTGCAAATATGGCTCAAGTTTGCAAAGGTATTCGAGTCGGCACTCTTATTTTTCTATAGTAGTGTCGATATGGAATTAGAATTTTGTGTCGACTGTGAGCTCAATAAAAAAAATTATCATATCGTTTCAGTTGAGATTTGAAAAAAAAAAAGTACTACGTTTATTGATATTACTTCTTTCATACGAAACGGGAAATATGTTTTTATACTGGTGCTAGAAGTTGGTATAGTAAATTTTGTAATGGATAAAATATCGACATATTTTATTTTTATTCTGTATCTTACTGTAATGTAAATGGATTCAGAACATCAGTTTTGTGAAAATGGTGAATGGTGGTTTTAATTTTATTACATTTATTTGCTTTTGTTCCATTGGAATTGTTTTAAAATTAAACTAGCACTTAAACATTCCTTTTGCGAATTGAATAAAATTATGATTTTTTTTCCTTTCTGTGTGAGAGTTTACAGGATGCCAACTTCTACAAAAACAGTGAATACGAACAGATACATAACCACACAGAAACTACATTACGCTACTACTAATAACAGATCAATAAGTATTCTAATAATTGCATTCCAATATAATTTAAAACTTAAGCCTAAATTTAAAATATTTGTAATACTATCGGCGATAACATCATTTTATTGTTTGCGCTAAAATTTTAAGACATGACAGTCATAATACTAAAATTGCTTATTTATTTATTCGAAAAACAATTGATTAATGATACAATTCAAATTTCTTCAAAAATTCAATATCACACCACTTTTTTGTTTATTAAAAATGAGATTTAACAATTTAGAAAGATTAACTTTTATCAACATGCACAGCACATACAATATCATTATACATAACCATATAGTGCTTAACAAATTTGTTCGCATATTTGTAACAGTATATACGTTCAAAATACATGTAAATGTTGTTTTAAAGAAATGACTACTGAAAAAGTCTTTGAAACATTGTTTTAAAATAACATTTATTTATAATTTAATTTATATTTATTTACATTTCATAAAGCCCCAAAAGAACATAGAATAATAGTGTTTTCGTAATTGTGTGTGCGTATGGATCACGGACTCGAAACTAATTTTGACTAAAGAGACAGTGAAATAAGTAGAGAAACTAAATCCCAATATCTTTAAATAAATGCTGCAAAAATTGGGGGGGGGGGAGCATCAGTTTACACAGCATCGTCTTCACCATTTAAAAATAGTTCAGAATTGCGAAGTTCAAATCACTAAAACGTTCTGTAAAAAGTGACTTTAATTTTAAAAAATCTAATTAATGGCATATCTAGTAGTATATTTCTAACCAGCTTAAAAATCCAGTTAACACAGTCAATATGATTAATTTTAAGGTTGATCAAATGTTTAAGTGAATCTCTTATTCTTACTTGAAGATAAAGTGCTTCAAAGCACTTAAATCAGTGAATTCGATATTAAAAGCAAAACAAGCACATAACACGGTTTTAAAGACGTTTAAAAATAAATAATAGATAATTTTTCATTGACTAACAGTGATATTATTGAACAAAGGTAACTAAAATGTATTAGATTCGACATTTCCAATTTTTCAGAATTCAAAGCAAACATAATTTTAAAAACGTCAAGAAATATTAAAGTAATTATTAATTAAAATAACTATCAACAAAATGTCTTCTTCCTACTATTTTGTTACGAAAGGTATTTAAGAAAAGGTCTGCATCAAAGGCATGTTCAAAGTCTCTGTTTATTTTTCAGAAACTAATTTATTATCGGTACGCTATCCACCGAATAGGACTTGGATCGAAAGCGGTTTTTTATCCAAAACGGCCGCCTAACACTAAATAGTGGGTTGTAAAGAATATTTAAAAAAAATTTAAAAATTGAAGTAACAAGAAACACGTTTTTACATTTTCCATGTAAAAGGCAGCTGGAAAGTATGAGTACCAGAATTTAAAAAAAAAAAAAACGATATGAGGAATTTCTACATAACGCAAGAGGAAAAAAAACCTAAAAGGATGCAGGTTTTCGAGTGGAAATTCTCAATTTCCTACCATTAAAAAAAAGAATTCATCCCTATTATTATGACAGTTGGAATTATTCATTTTTTGGCAATGCGAATTCCCACCTAAAATCCATAAAATATTTGGCACTCCAATTTATTATTTTTGAAGTGAAAACTTCTTTAGCGGCGTTGGGCACTTTTTGGTAGGGGAAAATCTTATGAGTTCGCGCCACCGACATGCTCTGACTGGCGCACGCGCAGTGTGCTGTTCGTCTTAGACACTTTTTGGATGGGTGAAATCTCGTGCGTTCCCGTCACCGACATGCTTATAGCAGTTTTTCTGTAGCTATACAGCTGACGTATAGTGCTATGTATATCTTATAAGTGAAATTCAATGGATTGGGTCAAACGTTCAATATGTATATACTGTGTATTGCTCATTACGATTTCGAGAATTGGCAATACATGTTTATGGTTGCCGTTTATATTTCGCCTGGAAAATCTATGAGACAGATACAACAATTTTTATTTATACAAAAGAAGGTTCTGAAATACTCGAAAAAAGATTTGGCGAAAAATATGATAATGTACCGATGATTTTAAGTGGATACTTCAATATTAACTTTGCAGATGATAAAAATCTACCGCTAATTGAATTTCTAAATGAAACAATTTAAATATGTCCAATGATCGAAAACTCAGTACTACAAAATATAAAACGACGATCGATATTTTGATAAACAATTATTGTCTCTACCAAATTTATCAAATTTCATAGCGGCCGAAAGTAGTGAAATGTTACCAAGATTGAAAAAAAAAGTAATCCGAACTTTCTTAGAAAATAAATTTGACCATGCGAATTTGATAAGCCTATTGGTCCATACTAGTTATGAACAAGGAATACCTCATCTCTTTTAAAATAGGATCATGGTACTCATCTATAATTCCAAGATTTTCACTATCCAACAGAGAGAAATCGCATGAATAAAACACGAAAACTACAAGTTTCCAATACAGGAAAGGTTAATTTTTAAACAAAAAAAAAATCGAATTGCTCGAAATTTATTAGTGGCCGCGGTAGCCTAGTGGTCAAGATATTGGATCGTGGCTAACTTGTCACGAGTTCGAGCACAATACCACTAAAGACTCGCCGTATAGGGGAGCGATGCGCGTTAAATCTGTCAAGAGCTCAAACGTCCTCCCGTTGGTGTGGTATGGTGGTTGGGAGAGGGGTGCCAACTCAGGTGTCGTCCTCGTCACTTGACCATGATTCAAAATTACGAGGTCCGTCGCCAAAAGCCCTCGTGTAGCTCAATAGTGTGACGTTAATATTCACTCACTCACTCGAAATTAATTAAACAAAAATAAACCAGTAAAAAATAACGATAATATTCGTAAAGATTTATAACAAACACAATACCAAGCGATCAAATCAAGGTAACTATATAGTGATGTTATCGCCCACCTAGGCAAAAATTAACTACTTGATAGGTAGAGTACCGAAATCAAATTAGCACCTCTATTTCAATAAAATTGCCTTTCTGTGAAATATATTTTTCAAGTGAAAATGCACCGAAAAATTCAGTCAAAATAATTGCAAAATTGTATTTTCTCTCATTTTTTCCTTCCGTTGTGTTTATGAAAGAAATGATAAGGACACGGTAGCTTAGTGATCAAGGTATCGGATCATGGAAGGCATGTCATGAGTTCCAGCCCAGTACCACTAAAGACTCGCCATATATGGGGAGCGATGCCCGTTAAATCTGTCGAGAGCTCAAACGTCCTCCCGTTGGTGTGATATTTAGAAGAGGGGGTTCCAGCCCAGGTGTCGTCCTCATCACTTGACGATGGTTCAAAATGACGAGGTCCGTCACCAAAAATCCTCGTGTAGCTGAACAGAGCGAAGTTAATATTCACTCACTCGTGAAAGAAATGATTTGGAAAACAATCTATATTCTATACTTAAATTCAAAATTAATATGAGTTTTTTCAAACTTTAAATTGCATGTATATGTATATTTTAACATTACTAGTTTTTAAAAAGTAAATTAAATCATTGTGTGTGTGAAAAAAACTGTGTATTGATCAATAATGATCAAATAATCTACACTATTAAAATTCGAAGGTAAACAAACGTATGTATGTATTTTTCACGTATGTATGTATGTATGTAACGTAATGTATGTATGTATGTATGTATGCGTCTATCTTCTCACGAACAGCACCACGCAGAAAGTCGCGGAAGGTACCAAAAGATCGGGAATTTTCCGGGGAAGCCGTATTGCCTATTTATATTCCGATATTGTATTTAGTTAAAAAGATATTAATTAAAAACCTTAAAACGCCGAATTGTTTTACTCCTGCCGGTTGTTTACTTGGCGGAACTTCCCTTCCGTTTCGGCCGAGCGGTAATCTTACGTTTTCCACCATATTAAAATTGTCATCCGATTTTCGGTGTCGAAATTAGACAAAAAATAATTACAGAATCGGAAAGATCATTTATTTCGCCACGACACGGTGTAATTTTTTTTGTAAAATAACGATATTTTCTATTTTTTTCGAATTTTTTAAAATAGTGTTAAAACTGATGCGTTTTTATGAAAATTATTTCTAAATCGTTGGGTATGAATTACTTTTCGTGTTATTAAATCGATATTCTACACTAATTAACTTCAAGCCTTTCTCTTTTAGATCCATTCATTTAAAAAATAAAATTCCCAAAACTTTTTTTTTTATAGAATTTTTAAAAAGTAGTCTTAATTTTTACTTCACATTGAATAACTTCGTCATTTATGAAGATAATCTCACAAAACCTTTTTTCCGTGTGTACAGTAATATTATCCGTAACATATACGAAGATTGAAAAAATTGCTTCAAAATTACGGATTTAAAAAAAAAAATGTGATTTTCGTAAACTCATGTTTTTCTGAGAAATAAATTAAAAAGTAGTACTTTGTACATTTTTTATTTCAAAGTACGTTATTTTTGCAAATAGTTGGTGATGTTTGAGAGCATTAACGTAAAAATTATGCCCTTAAAATGAAGGTAATGATCTTTAAAATAATTCAAAATACGCGATTTTACATTTAGCCAAACATAAATTGGCGTCGAAAATTAGCTTTGCGCCAATGACTTTTGACCTGTTTCGCCTTATATGCTTGGTTTTTCGTAATATATTATATCAGAACGTTTTCTTTGTTGCTTTAAATATACATTTTTTTAAGTAAAAAAGAATTGTTTTCTGTAAATCATTAATCGAAATTTTTCAATCGTTACGTATAAGGATTTCTTATAACTATGATAAGTAAACCATCTGAACTAAAAGGATTCATACTTTGCTCTTTTAATATCAGTGATTGAATAAATTAAATACCAAACATCATTTATTTGTCACGATTCGGATTTTTTTTCCAAAATAATAATACTTTGCCTATTTTATGATTTCTTCTAAAATGAATAAATATCGATGCATTTAAATGAAAATGATTTTTAAAAAAGTCATTGATCATTTAGAATCAATGATTAAAAAAATAAAATGCCAAAAACTATATTTCGTTAAAGAATTTTATAGGAAAAAAACAACTTTTTTTTTTTTTTACAAAACAATGATGTTTTGCATATTTTATGATTTTTTCTCATATGAATCAATATCGTTGAAGTGAGTGGGTGATTTTAAAATTCACCCTGTTTGCCTATTCGAGAATTTTTGGTGACGGACCTCGAAATTTTTAACCATTCTCAAGTGACGAGGACGACACCTGAGCTTTCACCCATCTTTAATAATTACCACACCACACCAACGCAAGAACAAATTTCGAAAAAGGGAGTTTTTATGAGATTGTTAAAGAAATCACTCACATCGCACGCACGCACACACAAGTGCTATCGGCCTGAGGGAAACACGAAATTTCTATGAGGGTGAAGTTATTCAGTCGGTAAAAGCCCATGCAACGCAGGGCTAAGCGGAGAGGAAAGAAACAAAGAAATAAAAGTAATTTCGGAAAATAATATTGGAAGTGCTGAATTTGTGAAGTTGAGTGAATATTAACGTCCCACTGTTCAGCAACACGAGGCCTTTTGGGGACGGTCCGCGTAATTTTGAACCATGGTCAAGTGACGCGGACGACACACAAAAGTGTTGGCGTCAGAAAGAAAGGAGGAAATTAACATGGGGATTAAGTTATACTCTCGGTATAACTTAATCCCCATGTTAATTTAACATATGCACATATGTATGCACTCGGTAAAAGCCCGTGCAACGCCGGGCCATGAAAGCTAGTTTAACAATATGAGCTGTTCGCGGTGTGATCCAAAATATATATTTCAATAAGAAATTATTATCAATGTATTCATTTTTTGAAAACTCAAGGACGGTAAAAGGAGAAAATAAACTTCTACTGTGTATTATTAAAAGATCTACTAGAAAGAAAATACAAAAATAATTTTTAAAAAATGCTTATTCAAATTTAAATAAACCTTTAGATTGATTTGAAACTTTCCTCCAATTTTAGTATAACAGGACTGATAACTTTTAAGTTATTAGTTTTTCAGAGAATTCTAATTTTTATAAATCACACAAAAAACGAGTATTAATCGTATGTTGTCCCATACAATTCGAAAGAATAAAAAAAGTATACAGCTAAAATTATTTTTTACCAATTTTTTTCACTATTACTTAGCTTAATTACAATGATAAATCATCTTACCTTTATTTATCTCCGGTTTTTACTTTACTGGATAATTCATTCCAATTCTTAGAATATTTCATTCTTGCTTTTTCACTGTGTCCGGTTGTGTAAAACACACAATCAGTATTAAATCCACGCTTTAGTTAACTTTGTCTTATTTTAAAACTTTCATAATCTTTTAACGAATTATAAACTTCTTTGATTTTAATGGTTCAAACTGAAATTTACTTGCGTCAGGTTTTACTTTCAGTATCAACAGTTTGGAAAACACCGTAACCAAAAATATAATAAATGTTCTAATTTGTTTAATTCCCTTGTTCGTATTGAAGATATAAATCTAAAGCGAAAAGCAGTCAATAGAATGTTACCATAAATTGGAATTATAGTTTTAATGCCAAACGATAAAGCAAAATTAATAAAATTACTTCAGAAGAATATATTCATATTGCCAGCATAATTATAGTATCTTCAAAATTCGATAAAGACCGAATATTTATTTTTAACCACGCTCATGTATTTGTATTGTTATTCATAAAAAAGAAAGTCTAATGTATAAATTCCATAACATTAAAAATCAGCAATGAATAATTTCAATATATTCATTTAGCATGATATCCATCTACAACGTGAAGTAACAAAATTTACACAGCTAAAAAAATATCACAAAATTAGGAAAAACCTGAAATAAAAAAAACTGTGTATATATTTTTACCATACTTACTGTTAATGAAGAGCTTTTGTTTATTTAAAAAATGGCGTAAAAATTAATGGTTCAGGTGTATATAGTATAGGGTATACCTTGAGTTTTGGCGATTTTTCTTCGGATTTGGCGAGTTTTATATACAGTGGACCCCAAAAGTGTTCGTACACTTGCAATTTCCTATAAAATTTAATGTTTTTGACTAATAAAAATTAATATATTGGAATTGGATTTTTTTTTATATCTACAACTTGTTTTTAATAGAATGACATAATTATTTTTTAAAAATGATATAATTATTTTTAAAAATTAATAATCAAAAAGCTATTGAAAAAATTACACCACAAAAGTCTTCGTACACCTAACAAAAATTTCAACTTAGCTTAAATATTGTATTTCTTTCTTACTTTAGTACTTTGTCGGATATCTTTTAATGTCCACAATAACTTTTTAACGTTTTGGTACAGATTTAATTAGTTTTTTGTAGTTTCTGCATCGGTTTTTCTCCATGCTTCTGTTATTATTGTTTTTACTCCCCATTATGTGTTTATATGTCATGTTTTCTTTTTTTAAAAACCAAATTCACACCACATATGTTCTTACTGGGCTAAATAAACTGATTGAGGAGGTTTTTTCAGAATTTTGGACAGTTATAGAGACACCAGCGGCGTACATTGAGAGCAGAGCGCTTGGCGTCATTATCCTGTTAAAAAATGATATAGTCTCCTACATCCAAATTTTCGCCGGATAATTTAAAATCTCACTTTAAAATATTTAAATAGAGCTGATGATTCACAATACCCATTAAAAAATACCAAATTACCTAATTCTTTGGCCAATTTACACCTCCACGCAAGAACACTTCCATCTCCGTGGTTCATTGATCCAATTTGATTCTTGGGATTAAGTTTCAGAAAATTTAAAATTGACAGCAAATTGATTGGAACGACGGAAAATTAAACATTTTTGGTTCCGATGGGCATATAATAGTTTGTAAATGAAAAAATGAGGAATTTAATATTCCATGAATTTATGTGGAACAAGAACTCCTCCACCTCCATGCTTTAGCATGGAGGCGAGAAGTTCTTGTGTGGAGGTGTAAATCGGCCTCAAAATTAGGTAATTTAGTATTTTTTAATGGTATTGTGAATCATCAGCTCTATTTAAAAATTTTAAAGTGAAATTTTAAATTATCCGGCAAAAATTTGGATATAGGAGACAATTTCATTTTTTAACAGGATAATGACGCCAAGCGCTCTGCTCTCAATGTACGCCGCTGGTGTCTCTATAACTGTCCAAAATTCTGAAAAAACCTCCTCAATCAGTTTATTTAGCCCAGTAGAACATATTAGGTAAGAATTGGTTTAAAAAAAAAGAAAACATGACATACAAACACATAATGGGAAGTAAAAACAAAAAAACAGAAGCATGGAGGAAAACCGATGCAGATATTACAAAAAAACTAATTAAATCTATATCAAAACGTTTAAAAGTTATTGTGGACAATAAAAGATATCCTACTAAGTACTAAAGTAAGAAAGAAATACAATATTTAAAGCTAAGTTGAGATTTTAGTCAGGTGTACGAAGGCTTTTGTGGCGTAATTTTTCAATAGCTTTTTGATTAATTTTTAAAAATAATAGTTATATCATTTTTAAAAAATAATTATATCATTCTATTAAGAACAAGTAGCAGATATCATAAAAAAATTACAATTCAATATATTAATTTTTATTAGTCGAAAACATTAAATTTTATAGGAAATTGCAAGGCACGAACACTTTTGGGGTCCTCTGTATATATTATGTTGAGATAACGAATTCATTCTGGCTTCCGGACACATATCGCTAAGTGAAGTAGCTTGGCGATTGATTTTGGTCGCCAAAAGAAATTGATATCGCCAAGGCCCCTCCCCCTATACTACACTTTAACCAAATTAATTGGGATTAGTTATAAATTATCAAATGATTAAGCAAAATACTATTTAAAAATAATTTAAAATTAACGAAATGTAAATAATTTTGACTCTTTAAATTGTTCATTATCAAAAACAATTATTCAAAGACAATTTTAAAAACTTTTACAAAAAAAAAAAAATTGAAAATACTGATTTTTTAAAAGTGATCGGATTTAAAAATTTATAGGAAAAGTTATGTAACGGGAATTTAATTAAAAAAAAAAAAAAAAAAACAATACATTCTTTCTAAAAAAAAATCAAAACTTCCTTTCTAAATCTTAAAACCCGATATGATTAGTTTTTGAATATTGGTTCATATTGGTATTGGATAAAACTAAAAATGCAAACAAAAAGCGAAAAAGAACATCGACGTGTTAGTACATTGACATTTTTATTTAAATCCATTATCGTTTGCCATTTTTTCAATGGAAGAACATCCAAACAGAAATTAATAAAAGGAAGGAACTCTAATGACGAAAACGTAAATTTTTATTCGTGTACTGATCTCATTCCCTTTTCATAATTTTCTCTTCATTAAAATTGAATTTTCTACTTTTTATAGCCTTTAAAAAGGTTGTTTTTGGATTTTTCCTTCACCCAAAATGCACTCTTTCTACTATCTACGATTGTTTTCTACTGCTGCGTCCCCATTGCTCACTCGCCCACTAAATGATCTGATTTAGACTTCTTTCACAGTGCTCTGCACTGTTTTTGAAGCTCTTTTTCTCCTACTAAATGTAATCTTAGTCATTTAATGTGTATTTTTTTTTCTATTTAACTATAAGTGTTCTAAAATATCCAAGTATTTTTAATTAACAAATGGCATGAGTTAAAGTCATCCAAAATCCTAAAGAATGTAGGTTAAAGCTCGGAAGAGCTAGGTAATTTTCAGTTTTATTGTGCACACAATTTCAATTATGCTGTGTAAGTATTTTTCATAAATAGTCCAATCCTCTAATCCCGGTGTTTTGAGATAATGTAATCCTGGGATTGAAAATATAGCACAGGATTGCAAACCCTAGAAGATATCATAATAAAGTATTAAATTACTAAAGTATTACATTACAATATATCTTGTTCTGTAGTATTTTTTTCGATCACCTTTGTTAAGTAATTCTTCAGAAAATAAATGTTGCTTTGTATTTAAAATAATTTTTATCATTTTGTAAAAAAATGAAATTAAAATAAGTTCTTATGAGAAATATTAGATTTTGCTCATTGTAGATAAAGTATTATTTTATTAAAGTTCGAAAGTGTTTGATATCATTTTAGGGAATAACTGCACTTAAAACTTTCTCAGATGTGATGAATATTATAGAACCATTTAATTCTTACTTGTAATGCTAAAATATCATTGGAATCAATACCATTGTTTTAGCAACATATTAAAAAATGTGATAGTGCATTGGATACAATTTTGAAAAATGGTACTTTCTTCTTTTATTATTAATAATTTTTGCTTGATCTTCTGTGAAACCAGAATATAAGCTCCTAATATAATGTAAATATTTAAATTTTACCCAAAAAATTGAATATCTCCCACAATTCAAAATATTTTCTACTTATTATCTTATAAAAGTTAACAATGTACAACATTAACAAAGCACGTGAAAATTTATATTTAAAAAAAATATCTTAATGCTACATTTTGAAATATTTTAATACTTTGTTTCCAAATATACATTTGAACATCCGTTGTTTATGGATTTTACTATCTTTAAAACGATAATGCCAATAGTAATCAAGATAATTTTGCTTCAATTCAAGTTGGAAGAATTTAATTTTGTATTGTTCACGTGTGTGACATGCAGAAAGCAAGTCATAATATAAAAATGAGAAAATATTGTAACAATCCAACATTTAGATAAAAAAAATATTACCAATCATTCCAAAATTAAAGTATATAAGGAACTCGGTATTCTTTTCAATCAATCAACCACCATACAAAAAAAATCCAATAACTTTTCTTTATTTTCTCAAAAGAAAAAAAAATCACAAAATACTTTTGATTTAGAGCTTAGAAAATATCAAATTTACAAGCAAAAAAAAAATAATTTTTAGACATTTTTACCCCTTTCCCTTCCAAAAAAACCATATTTACCTTTGTAAAAAATAGTTTTAAATGTCTAGGATTCCTACATAACGTTGCATAATTACGATATATTAGAACTAAATGCATTCTGAAAATAGTATTTAATACTCAGAAAATGATCTTTTTTAAACAAATTATACTGCATCTTAAAAGGCCTTTATCTCCAACTTAGGATTCTGGACAACTTAGGATATTTGGACTAATTAGAATTTTCATCAAATAAAGCAATGTATAATTCCTGTTGTGGAAAATTTACTACTTTCATACTTGACAATGATTCAGTTTAACTTATGAGCTGAAAGTGCCAATGTCATATAACGTTACACTGTAATCACGTATGCTGTAGATTGCCATACAAAATTGGAGCTCAATACCGAATAAATAATTTCTCAAATAAAATACAACAGTTTGGATACTATAATTTGCCCATTTTCTTCTTGATCGAAAAAAATAATCAAGTTTAAATGCATTTCTTAGACATTTTGCTGTTTCTGTAATAAATGGTAAATTGTTCAAATCAGTGGCATAACGTACACCCCCGCATTGCAGGGGCAGGGTTCTAGGGGGCCCAAAACCTGACTGACACCAAGTATATAAGTTTTGCAATGCTTTGTAAGATCTGGCTAGGGGCCTAAAACCTGATTTTTCAGGAGGGCTCTAATGTTCTCTGCTACACCACTGGTTCAAATATTTTATGAAATAATTTTCTGTTTAAATGTATTCAAGGCCAATATGTTCGCTTAAAACTTAATATAACAGCTCAGTACAATAACTTTCAAGGAAATATTTTCAGACCATTTTAACCTCAGTTCAGAGTAACGTGTGTGGGTAAAAGCATACATTTTTACTCAAAAATTCCATCATTATTGAAAAAATATAAATGAAAATTAAAACATAATTAAGAAAGTAATTTTTTATGAGGATATGTACAAAATTACATAATTGTATTTAACATATATAATTTCCCTGACGATTAAAAATTATAATAGAATTATTTATTTATTCATTTTTTAAAAGCAATAATAACTAATGAAAGGATCCTTTTTTAAAAAAAAAAATAAAGGACCTCCTCCAAGTTTTTAAAACAAAAGCCAACTCTTAGTTAAACAAAAAAAAACTATATTAAAAAAATCACCCTTTAAAATAACTTCACTAAATTATAAGAAATTAATCTCCAAAAACATTTCTACTGTAACAGGTTATGAATCGCACACACACATACAATATATTCCTACACATTTATTTCTATCTTAATTATACACTGCAAAAATCTAGAAAAATTCATTTTAACTTTTGGTTTTAAAATTAGGTCAATAGGAAATACAAACTTTCCAGAAAAATTCATGTAAATATATTTTTTAGTGGAAATTTCTATAAAAACTTGATTATTATATAATCCAACTAATTTGAATATTCTACACAATATAGGTAATAAAAATTAGATATTTATTTTTCTTTACAGATATTAATAAAGTAAGATTGAAGATAAAAATAGTAAAATTATAAGCAATGATTAGTCCCCCCCCCCCATTTCAAACAGATACCTTCTTCGAAAATGAATCAACAAAAGCAAAAATTACGTATCATTTACCTGAATTTTCAAAAATTTATTTTTTTAATAAGAAACAATTTGGTAGCCTTAATAAAGTTAAATTAATTTCCATTAGTTATCTGCCTTGTGCTAGAAACTTGCATTGCATCAAATTGCATGGGAATATCTATCAAAATAGTTTTAGGAAATATATAGCTTGATTCTGAAAACATTATGCAATAAAGAATACATTTGTTGTAATATGAATATATGTCTCTTAATGCTTAATAAATAACATTTATAACAAAAAAAGATGTGTATTTCAATAATGCAAATACACATTTTAATTCCAAATGCAGCTGATTTTGATTATATATCAGCACTAAAATACAAAAAGCATCTTTTTTTTCTTCATGTTACAGTAAATTTCTGTTATTTGCACAAGAAATAGGAATTTTCTAATTAAGTAAAATGGAAGTTTATAAAGTACTTATTAAATCAGTACATTTTGCAAATTTATTAACAGATATAGTTTAAGAAAAACTATATTTCTTAGTTTTATATGCAACTTAACCACAACATGTAATTACATGCAACCTTTAGTGTTTAATGTTTTGTAAAAATTTTAATGCTAGAAAGAGATAATATTTGCTCATTGAGACAATCAAGTGTCTTTTCTGTTCTATACATTTCAATTATGATAAAGGTATTGATACACCAAGCTATAAGAAAATTTATAAAATTACAAACTACTTTAATAGAATAACTTTAAAATAAATATGTTCAGTTTGATAAGTACAATCAGAATTGCTGTTTAGTTTGTAATTTAAAGCAATTTCTGTTAACTGGACTTAATTTTAAAATAATTTAGACAGAGTCAATATTAATATAAAACATTTTAATTCTTTTCACACACATACAGAAGGAGAGGGAAGCTGTCTTCCTTTGTTAAACAAGACATATGATCCTTATGCTATTTGCACACCATAGTATGTCAACATCACAGAAGAAATTTTAAATAATGCAGTGAAACCTACACGAGTCCATGATTAGACAAAGCCGAAGTTTTTCGTTTTGATTGCTAAGAGGAGTTTGGAGCGTAAAATAGTTTTAGACGAATACAAAGGAATGTAGAGTCTTGATATACAGGTATTGGCTGTGGGTAAATGTTGGTCATCAGCTGGTCGTATTGTTATGCTTGGCATAGGTTGAAAACCTTCTTCACTGGCAGGCAATGCAGCACTTCCAGTCCAGAAGTATACCTTTAGATAATGGGTAGGAAAATAAATATTTCAAAATAGATGCATAATTACAACAATTGAAAACTAAGTTTACTTATTTCAAACTCATTTATAATTCCATATATAATAATTTTTTTATACTTCTATTACACATTTTGCAAGGAATAGAAACTTAAAAATAATGGATAATAAGAAAATATTTTCGAATAATCCCACTCACTAATTATTGTTCATTGAAAACTTACTATTTGCTCTTTTCTCGGGAGAATATTTAAAACAATTCATAAGATAAAAAATTCAAACAAATTTAATTATTTAACTCTAACAATTTATGAACCCTAGTCTTATTAAATAAGGTACCAAAAGTATTTTATTACAGATTAATACTTCAAATACATTTAATATATATATCATAAAAAACCATATAAAGAACACAAAATTATTACACTTCCAAACAGTAAAATTCTAATTACATTTGAATTCCTTTTGTCCATTAGAAAATATAAAATATTAACCAATTGAAAAAATAAAATCTTCATTCCCTATTCCCTTAAGTACAAACATGTATTAAACACTTACCAGATCTTGTTTCTCAAAATTAGACATCTTTTCTACTATAGACCAAAACCATCTTTTGAATCTAAGTAAACGCTCAGCTCCTTCAGCTAGTTCAGGCAAAAATAAGTATCATTAGAACAATATATAAAAATAAATAAAACTTAGCAATTTTATAAGTATTACAGCTCTTCATTAATAAAGAAATTATAAAACTATAAAAACACAGAAAACAAAAACCTACCACTCTCATCATTGAAGGAAGTATAGCTAATTAAAGTCTGAACATTTATTTCACCAACACCATTCAGTAAAAGACGAAAATCCTCTGCAGTCAGACTGTCAAAAGCACTTGATGGAAGGACATCATAGACACCGGAGCGCAAAGCCTGAAATAGTAAAGTTAAGTACAAGTATCCAACAAAACACAGGCTAACAAACTACACAAAAATGACAATACTTACATCTAAAGCCTTTTCCTGTGAGCGAACCATTCTATACTCAGCATATCGTCGAACATAGTCATAAACATTCTGTGCTGTAACATCAACATCTCTACCACCTGGAATCAACTCTACATTTCCTCCACCCTAAATTTAAAATACATTATTAAAACCAATCAAGTACTCTAAAGATAAATATTAACCAAATTCCTAAATAAGAAGTTCAGAATAGGCTACATTTGAAACGATTATCTAGTCTTCTAATTTATAGTAAAAACTATATAAATTAATAGTTCACAAAAAATTAAATTATGAATTATTTTCTTGATAATTCACATGTGTTTAGTGAATTAAAATATTTTTTAATTATTCTGCTTTGAAAATATGATAGTCTCATGATTTATAAAATTTCCTTTAATAGCTGGATTCAATAAAAATTAGCATTAGTTTTTTTAAGTTCCCTGATCAAAAACAAACATTTTTTTAAATATTGCTAAATTGAATATTAATTATAAGTAATATATATATATATATAGTTTAAATTTTACATCTATATTTTTTTTAAAAAAAATGTTAAATATTTTTAAAAGAGCAAAACTTGAAGCCAGTCTAAACTTTCCAGAAAAATAACAGCAATGTTAGGTTACAAACTGCATTATGCCAAGTAAAGTTTAGCTACTTCTTTTAAGGATGCACAAGAAACACATGCCACTTAATGTATTCTATTCAGCATTTGCAAATAAATTAACTTTTAAATAATTAAGAAATTATTTTATTAAAACAAATTTAAGTTGCAACACATCGAAAAATGTATTAACAATTTTAAAATATATGTCATATAATAGCAGATCCTGAATATAACAGCTTTTCATTTTAAAAAACAAAGCACACCCTAAATACTACTGGCTTCAATATAAATTTTAAATAATGGCCCTTTAAAATTAAAAGTTTTGTTTTGTAATTTTGTTAAAATTTATAACAGGATTCTTTGGCTATTTTTTAAAAATTTTCATGAATTTGCTTGGTTTTATCGGAAATTTTAGCCATTAAAAAAAAACGTTCTCAATATTAGATTACTGTTTTCATTTTACAGTTATTAACTTTAAAAAAAATACTTGAATACTTTTGACTTATTTTAGTATTGAAGAAAATTCATAACTCAATAACTATTATATTTAACCTAATTCCAAACTAATATATCATCGATATGAAACAGGTATCTGCTATGAGCAAGAAGTATACCTTTGAGATTGTTTTATTTGACAATATTCAAGCTGTTGCACACAGTATATATTTTTTAGCAATCACAGTTTACCACATAATGCTTAGAGTCGCATAGTAGTCTTTTTATAGGAAAATTTGATTAGTAAACTAGTCAATCCCCCAAAAGTACACATAGCAGATATTAGTTTAACAATGACGATATTACATATTCAGCCGAATTCCAAACTAATGTAATAATTCTATAAAAACTAAAAGTTTCAAAAATTGATATGTTCACGAGAGGAGCAAAACAACATTCAAATTTAATTATCTGCTAATTGGGCAAACTGGTTCTGACTGAATTTGAAAAGTCAAAGCATTTTAGTCTAATATGAGCATTATATTTTACAATACATAAAGTATGGATAATTACACTACCAGTATTATTCACCTTAGGGGGGAAAAATCTATGCTGCACAGTTAAAAAATAAAAAATTGAAGCAGAAATTTTTTTTGTTTTGTTATTTACAGCTAATAAGCCTTAGTTTAAAAAAAAAATTTATACCTCTTCAACGCATAGATCGATGCAGAAAGCAAGGTCAAGAGAAGAAAATATGCCTTCTTTTCCTTCAGCATCTACAACCACCTGGCGTAGTGACTCATATAGGACGGGATCAAAGAAAGCAAGGTCATGCCAACCAATACGCTTTCCAATAATGTACTTGATAACATGACGATTCAAGTAAATTGGACAAAGTTCATTTTGTAATAGACACAGCCCAATGACTCGACCCACATTTCTAAAAGCATTCAATCGTTCAGGTGTGCATTTGCCTTGCCTGGGAGAATAGAAGCCTCTTTTACCCGGCTGATAAAAAAGTGGGCAATTGTCATCTATGTCATCCTCCTCTTCTCCATCACTTCTTCTTGTGGTACTTCCACTGCGGGAACGCTTTCCCAAACTGAAAACATCTGAATCAAGTAGATAATCCCCATTATTCGAATCCCTGGGGAAAAAATACACATTAAAAATTATTTTATCAAATAAAACAAGTTAATTGCTGCTCTGACTGTATAAAAAATATATATTAAAACTTTCATGCTAACAGCAAAGCAACTAGTTTCTCAATAAAAATAAAGGTATCACAAAAATGTTTAATTGCGATTTGTATAAATGATTTTCACTCTTAATATATTTAAGCTAAAGATAATCATAAAAAATGCAAGGCCAACACTTAAAGTTCCCTCCACTAAATAAATAATGCAAACATTTTTAATGGGACAAAAATTTCTTTAGGTACATAATTATTTCATCTTAAATTCTGATATATGTAAATTGTGACTAACTTGGAGGTTTCAAACTTTTTAAAAAAAATGAATTTTAGATTATGCCAATTAAAAAATATTCTGTTACACTGAAAGATAAAATTAAAGCTCATAGAAGATAGGAAATTGCTGATAACAAGACTTATGTCTCCCTCCCTCCTTAATGTGCAAATGTTAAACGGCCAAAGCAAAAATGATTCCCAAACAACCAAAAGAATGTTAAAGCATTAAATATTTTTCAAAAGTAGCAAGTTACCTTTGATGGGACAGTATAATGTCAGTTGCTTCATCCACTTTTTGGCGTAGGGCATCATCTGAAGCTAAAAGCATTAACAGTTGTGCAGCAGACAATTCCAAAAGCATTCCAGTCACTCTATTAGCTAAACTCTGAACATGAAAACAGTAATTAGCGTAATATAAACACAAAAACCTATTTATAGGTCTGAAAAATATTTAGGAATGTTTAAAAAGAATTGTTATGCTTTCTTTGGAATCTTTTTAAAACTAACTAACTTTTTTTAAAACTTAACATAAAATATAAACTATCTGAAATATACTTTGAGAATTATAAAATGACCACATACATCTAATTCATAAAATTGACAATCAACACACAAACAAGTTTTTTAGAAAGCTTACAGTAGTTCAGACTTTTTATTCAAACACATTGTACATTTCTGCCAATTCCTCAATAATTATCAATCATGTTGGCAAAATGTACAGTTTTCAAGGATTCAAAAGAATATCAGAACTCTACCATTGACTTGAGTTTGTCAATAACAGTTAGATTCAATTCAAGCAATTCGACCAAATGCCCACAACAGCAATTTTTTAAAGAAAAATATCAATACTTTTCATTTTAATAGGATTAAAAGTTAACTAACTGGTGTGATAGCTCGAACTCTAGGGTACAAACGCTGTCCAAGTTGTTGGCGGTGAGGACTCAAGTGTTCATTGCTACTTTGACCACTACTACCAGGTTCAGTAGGAACAACAAACATTGGTGCATCATATCGTAGAGCAAGAGGAGAATCACGTTCTTTTGTTTCTCTTAATCTTGGAGAATTAGGAGTAGCTTTCTTTTCTCTTTCTCTTTCACGAGTTCGAAGCCTTTGGATGAGATCTGTAACAAACGAAGGTTCTAAAAAGATGTTAATAAACCATTCAACTCGAACAATACAACTTTTTAAAAATAAATCAGTAAAATATAGACCACATAATCATTTAAATAAAAAAGTTTATAAACTAGCAAAATTTAAAGGTGAGTATTACTCAACACACACATCAAATTTAAAACAGACTCACTGTACTGTAAAGCCCTGTTTCCAACTTGACAACTTTCCAAGTTTGGTAGTCTTTCTTGTGAAAGCACAGCCTAAAATGAATATTTTGAAATTATATTCATGGATGGATAATTATAAATAATAAACTGAAAAGACTAGATCTGTACATTAAAAAAAAATTAAGCAGAATTATAATAAAAACTTACTACACAAGCAAACTATATAAAATTTCTACTTTTATAAAGATTAGCATGTTTATAATTTAAACACTCCTTTAGAATTAAAGTTGTAAAAGTTTAAAATATAATGTATCAACTAACTTCAGCTACAGCAGTATAAAAGCCTCTTGCTACACCACTTCCTTCTCCAGGTTCATCTTTAAATGTTACTTTAACTCGTGATACTGTAAGAGGTGGCGTTCCTCCAGAGCTACGGCGACTATAATTGTTGTATTGAGTATTCAGTTCCTTAAACGTTTGTTGAAGGATAGTAGTTCGATCTCGTTCAACCTGCAAATCAAAATATACTTATATTCACTTTTTTAAAATTAGAATAAATTAAAAGATCAAGGGAACAGAAGTAACATGTATGTGTTCAAAACACTTAATATAAAAACCTAAAAAAATCCATTTTATTAGTCAAGCATACCAGTCAACTCTTGAAATAGAAAAAGTATATAATAACACGATTGACATTTCAAGCAATTTTTTTTAAATATTTCATAAACAAAATTAAGTTTTATAAAACAATGAAGTACAAATATTCTTAAAATAATGCAAAGAAAATTTCACAAAAATCTATAGATAAAAATTACTTTTGTATTCACTAGCTTTATAAAAACATAGACTTAAGTAAATTTAAAGGCATGTATTGTTACATACTAGATAGACTTTAGAATAAAGCTTCTTTTATAAAAAATACATCAAAATATTTTAACTTTACATATTTACATAAAAAAAATTACAATGTTCAAAATTCAATACATCATATGTCCAACAAACTATTATCACTTGACTGAGTAATAAACTTAAGGGGAGTAATAATTGTCCTCAGATAAAATAAGTGCATAATGAAAGAGCAATTCCACCAAGTACATGAAAAGAATTCTGAACGATTCGAAAAGTAAAAGCCTTATCACACGTATACGTTCGGTGCAATTTTTGGTCCAATTCGTGCAATTTTTACTCCGTTGCCATAGCAATGGCTTTCGAACAACTTTTTGCCAGTGAGCTGAGAAAGTTGCTCGAAATTCCAACCAATGGGGTTCTTCAGCACCCTACGTCATAAACAAGATGGCAGTAACGGTGGTAGCTTCGCATCAAACATGGTGTATAATATTTTAATTTTGTACAATATTTTAACGGCGTATAATATTTTGAACAGAATGATGCTCCATTTCTATCTACCCCCATAAACAAAAGTGCGAGCGAAATAAAAGAAATAATATTGGATGGTCGTTTTCAAAGCAGAAAAATCAGCGACTAATGTTTCAATGTGGAGAAAGAGCGTGGCTGACGTCAGAGCATGTCGTTTTGTTTACAGTAACCCTTCCCCCTCAGATTCGGCGAAAAGTTGGGCCAAAAAATTGCAGGGAAAATTTACGTGTGATACTGCCTTAAGAATTTTATCGGTTTCTGCATAGAGAAGCTATCAGAGTATACACAATAACCAATAACCTTAATCAATCGGTAGGTAACAAAATTTTCTAGAAGTCTGAGTGTGGATAATGAAAATAAGCAGGGTAGCCATGTCCTATACAATGTTTAATAAAATTTTTAAAATTTAAATATAAATTAAATTTATCATTAACTAATACTTTATTATGACAAATATAATTCAAAATAATATTGCTATATATAGATAAATTTGAATTCCAGTATGGCACTTTAAGAATGTTAAAATTAAACTAATCTCTTATCAAATATTACTATGTAATTTATAATCCTTAATATACAATGATACATCCAAGTAATTAGGTTTAACAGGATTACTATTAATTTTAATTAGGTTTAAGTAATTGGGTTAAAAGTAATATTGGGGTTAACATTTTTACCAAAAATAATTAGATCATATATAAAAATCTTAATGTCTCTTTTGCAGCAAAATATAATTATCAGATGAAATCTTACTTTCAGGAAAATGTTGGTAGCATAAATAATTTTTTTCTCTTTTAAGATAAATAAAAAAAAATTTAAGAAACTTACTTTAGTGAGAGTAAGATCCCGCTGTTGAGAACTCCTCAATTTCTCCATTTCTCTACGAAACCTCATTTCTTTCACTGGAAACCCCCCTAGATCAGTGATGATAGATCCAGGTTCTGCTCCTACATCATCTACAAAGATTCGGCCAAACAATTCAAGAGACAAACGCCACCTACCTAGTAGCATGTCATGTGAAAACATCTGGCCAACTGAATTAAGGCACCTAAACAGAATTTTTTTTTAAATTATAGAAATTATGAAAATATTTCCATTGATCAACAAGCAACTGTATATTCAATTTTTTTTGGTAATTTTTACCAGAATATAATTCTTTATGAATATTCTAAACAGAATTTTTAAAAATTTACTGGAAAAAAATGTCACTCTACTTTTTTTACTAGATGATAAAAGTATTATGCATAATCTATCACTACAAAGAGAATAACGATGAGTAAATATAAACTACTGCTAATAGAGATAAGCTGTTCTAAGTATTTCCTTGATTAGTCCCAACTAAATTAAGAATCAAATTTAAATTTGAGTGTCAGGGATAGTATGAATTTGTTTGAGAATTGCTACATATACTTTTCAATATTGCACCATCAAGACTAATAAGAGAATATAAAAAGACGCTGCAATACCTAGTTTGAGAATAGCTTGAACCTGGTAGAGGTTCAGAACCTAAAGTTGCACTAGTGTCTCGAGGAAGACTCCCTCCACTAGTGGATGTTGTTGTAGCAGTTGTACTAGTAGATGAGACAGTTACTTCAGCTGCAGGACTTGGAGCTGCTATATAACTAGCAGATGAACTAGTTTGTAAATCAGGACTTTGGCTCTAAAAATACACAAAGTTAAAGAAATATTAATGTATGGAATTATATAATAAATTCAAAATCTATTTCATCAAAATTATAACCAACACATTTTAAGTAAACTGATTATCTGTTAAGAAAAGCGGCAACCAGCATTATATCAAACAAAAGGGTTCACTTACAGCAGATGATGGTTGCCGTATACAGCCAGCATGTACAATTACACTAGATTTGACAGGGCTAACCTCATCTGACTTCTTGCCTGGAGGTGCAACTATAATAGGAGCTCGGGGAGATTCGGATGATCGATTTCCAAAACCTTCTGATTCATACTCCATCGATTCGGATGGCACACGGTTATTTGTGGTCATTGCAATGGCAAACTCCTGTCCTTCAAAGCCAGATCTACTGGGTACTGAACAGTCTGAGAAAGATTCATTACTGGGTTCTGCAGCATCTTCTAAATGTGAACGACGCGATTCACTTGAAGCACGCAAATTCTCTTTGTCTTCGTATTCGGCTGCCGAAGGGTGAGGGGTAGGTGGTCGCACTGACAAAATTATAGGTTGCAGCCTAGATGGAGCAGTAGGTCTATGAGTATCAGCAGTTCTGACAGAAAGACCTAATCGCATAGGAACCGATTCAAAGTTGCCATAAGCAGAGTAATCAGGATTTGTTTCTGGTGATGCAGAAAAAGACTTGGGAATTCCAAAAAGGTCCTCCTTCTTAGAAGTAGGTTGTAAAAGATGAGGTTGATCAGCTAAAAGCAGGGATTCGGAAAGAGGATGATTGAAAGGATCAGGAGGTGGACATCCAAGACACAAGGTAGAGTCAGATCTATGGAAAAATATGTGCTTGCGACCTTTAGAAGATATTGGAGCTTCTTCTTCAGTTCCATCAACGTCCATAGGTACCTGTGAGGTGCTTTCTTCCTCCTGTTCTTCATTTTCATTTTCATCCTTAAAAATAAGTTAAATTTATATAGTTAGAATATAATCAAGTTAAATTGCATCATAATTTTAATAAAAAGATGAAAAATAATTTTAATGTAAAAGAAAAATTGCCCAAAGTCTTGCTTCTCTTTTTTGGGTTTTTTTTTTCTTCTGTAAATTTATACATAAAGGCAAAAAAACTAAATGCTATAACTTTCTTGGAATTAAGAATCAAATTCTTTGTGTCTGTGGTCTTCATATATTTACATTAACTTGTTCATAAATTTATGAGAAAGAAATATTTTCAATTTCTTACTTTAATTTCACTTATAAATATGTATAAACAAGATCATTTTAAAATACATGACTTCCCATATTTGTTTTATTCAAAAAAAGCACATTAAAGCTATTAATTATATCACATGCAAACTGTTCAAGTCTTGGAATTTAGCTTAATTTTACAATTAAATATTTGAAATGTCAATTATGCACAGATATCAACCAATCTTTGTATTGTAGGGATTATTTTAAAAGTATATAATTATATTCAGATCATGTTAATCAATTTTATTGTTAAGAACTAAAAAATGCAACATTTGTAATTTGTCATACTTTAAAATAATAAATATTATAATATAACTTAATCCATAATAATAATAAAAAAAGTTATAAAATGAAGTGACACAAAAATAGAAAGACTCAGATTAACCAAATTTGGTGATGTGATATTACGTATATATTTAAACTTTAAATTTTTTTTATATTTTTGATTATTTAATAGTTACTTTGAGTTTTAAAATATGCCTCCCTGCACTCATAAAAAAAAATGTTCTGTTAACTCAATTATTAAGTTTTATATTTAATAAAATTTACCCTGGGCAAAGAACAAGTTCTCCATCTATTTTGTAACAAAGAGGAAAATGTATTAATTTGTAAACTGCTGCAAAATACACAGCCCCCCCCCCCAGAAGGAATAAAAACGAAAAGATAACCAATTTTTAAGAGAACATTAAAACAAATAGTAGTATACTTGAATTAAACACATTGTGTGCATATGCAGAACATATGGATATATTTCTTGCATGATTTAATTTGACCTTACAGGTGTTGGGTACTTGACAGCATTCAATGTCAGAATTTTTAGACCTATGAAAGATGTGTGCTTTTAAGTAAACAAAGCTAAAATATGTTTAAAAACCCACAAGAGATTTAAATTTAAATGTTTTTAAAAATAAGTTTTAAACAACAAATTAAAAAAATTAAAAACAAATTCTTTGAAAAATACCTTTAAATATCTTGATCTGAAAGTTAAATAACAGTATTCTTGATAAACAAAGATTTGTAAACCAATCTGAATCTTCAAATCGCATTTTATACAAGAAATTAAATTATAGCAATTTACTTTTATTAAACAGTTAAGTTACATAATCTTCGCTTTAAATTTTAGCTATTGCTATTTCATAAAATTATTTTGATAAGTATGTACTATGGAGATGGAAATCTAAATTTTCATTATTAAATGGATTAGAATATTACATTATGATAGTAGCCATTATACATAGGAATAAAAGAATTCAAACAGTTCATGTCAAAGTAGTTGAAGAGAATGGATTTTGCCAATTGGTATCTGATCATGTTTTTGAATCTAACTGTGCATTCCTTAAAACAAAAATAACCCTTAAAGAAATTGAAAGTTTATAACTGTAGTATAAAAAAATAATTTTATTTCCAGGTATTTTTAATACTTGAAATCAGAACTGTTAAGTTTCTCAATATACTAAAACATTGAAATGGCAAGAGAAGAAAGTTTGGATAGCATTAAGATCCCAAGAACATAAGTAACTTCAAAGATTTGACAAGCATAGATTCAGCCAGTTGTTAAATATTAAACGAAAAGGAATACCTGGTCATTCCACGCTTCTACATTAAATCCTTCCCTTACAGCTTCTGAATCACCTCCATCTATTCCTGAACGGACATAATACACAAGTCCATCAAAAACATAGGCAATGTGTTTCAAGGCAGTTACATCCAAATTAGGGAGTGAGTCAAAATGTTCATGGTTATGGGCTCGCATGAGAGATAAAGCATACGACAAGAAATCTCTTCTGGCAGAAGCTCCATCAGATGCTAAAAATTAAAGGCAATATATTAATTTATATAAAAAGGGTATAATTAATTAAAATAATGCAAAGTGCAACAGTATAATTTTATGATTTGAAGGATAAATAAAAACAGATGTTATTGATATTTTTGCAATTATTTAAGGTATTCGACTACCCTAAAATTGTGAATTTTGCAAAATATTGACAAATTTTTTTTAATTATTTTATTTTATAGGCCATCTTATTAGCTTTATAAAAATACCAAGTTCTGTTCACTAGAACAAAAACTACAAGTGTTTTACTAAAAGCAGATGCCATTACTTTAAGCAAGATATGTCAAACTTTAAAACGTGTTTTACTCGAAATGTGTTTTTTAAAAAAAATACTCAATGGGGACAGTGATTGCTAAAAAAGTCTTAAAAATAATTAACTGAAATTTTTCTGCATGTTCTGAGTAATAGTAGAAGTGTTTTAAACTTTCAGATTTATCAATCTGTTTTATTATAAAATTTACGGTCCCTTATGTGAGTATAATCACTGTTTTTTTAAGCAATTTCATACAGTAACTGAGATAAAGTGTTCTAGTTTTTGTAAAAATTAAAATCTCTTATCCTGAAGGTCATTTCGACAATGAATAACATAGCAACACATCAGAATTGAAAACTTGAAAATTTGTTCAAAAAACTTTAGTACAGAATGGACCGCATTTATGTAATTTTTTGTCAATTTTTACCTATTTTAGTTACAATAATTTATTTTTCTCTTCTTAATTTTAGCATATGTTTCTTTAAATGTACTAAAAAAATCTAAAAATAACAACAACAAAAAATTCCCATATATCCTTTTTTAAAAAAAAAAAGTTGTCGCAACCAGTCAAATACCTTAATCACAAAATACTACTAGAAATTATTACTGCACTGTTTCAGAAAATTGTATGCCACAATCGACACCCACTATTAATGATACACTGATTTAATCACATTCAGAAGAGTCAATCAACTCTTTCCAACATAACAGGGGCATGTTGTCATTGCATCACAAATATTCTCCTTCAATTCAGCAGGGGTTCTTGAATGATTGGGGGAGTACATTAGGAACTTCAGTCAAGTCTGCAGGTCGCTGAAGCTCAGTGACAATTAGCACAAAACACACATTGCAGTTCATACTATGTGTGTCATGGATCCATCCTGCTGAAACCCCACATCTCCCACAACCAGTTCATTCAATCATTGCACATAGCAGCTTGTATATTTATTGTAACTGCAACATCATTCGAATAAAAAAGGGGCCAATAATTTCAACAGTGCACATCAAGCAGTTGCATGTTTGCAACATGAATGGGACTCTTATCAGCTAACTGCAGGGAACAAAAGCACAAGTACCCCTTTCCCCCTTCGCCAATCATGAGGTTCTGAGATTGTTATCACCAGTGATGTATAAGTCAACGCAGATAGATGGAAATGAGCCTTGAGATTGAAGAACATGTGTACATCATCACGCAAGAATTCAAAGAACACTTCATCGGCATGCCTGCTGTTGAGCCCTACAGTCATGCACCCCAACTTGTAAGGATAAATCAGGAGGTTATATTGTGGAAGTATTCTCCCCACATAAAGTTCACACATTCCAAGGGCAGCTACAATTTTGTGTGTCAAGCACTGAGATCACAAAAAAGTTTGGCTTTACTGCCTCAAAGCTTTGGGATGATCTCACCAGACCATTCTCCCAATCTTCTATTTTCAACAGTGACAGTTCTCCTGAATGTGTTTGCCCATGTAACAATCAATTATTGACCAAGAACATGAACGACCATTAGAAAAATAAGACAAATTTAATTATTTCTTTGCTTATTGAATTCGTAGTACTGAAGTGGAAGGGAGAGGGGGATTTCCCAACCCACGCATTTGATTGAGAACATCTGCACTCTCTAATGGCCACATTTAGCCCCTATAGTTTTGTAATTTTTGAAGCAAATTGTGTTCAACACTATAACCCTTAAATTTGTTATGTTCTATTTAAATTTTTGAGCTTCTTAAACAAAATGTTTTCCACTACTTTTTTTAAAAAATTTAAAGCCAGTAACATGTAAAACTAGGAAATTGCCCTGTGCAGTTTAATGCTCTTGTTCATTTTACTCAACATACTCATGTGACAATGGACAAATTTAAGTTGAAACCTTATGTATCAAATATATTAAAAATATTATGCATTATTTATGAAAGACAATATTTTGCACAAGTACCAAGTTTTTAATTATATTAGTTTTATTTCATGATAAATGGCAACATTTTTAGACAAATTTATGCTTAAAAAATTATGTTAAAGCACATCCATGATTATTGTTGCTTCCCTGACAAAATAATTAAGCACAGTTTCTTGTTATAATTTTTAAAAAAACTTCAATCAATTTTACTGAATTACATTAGCATTTTAAATATAGTTTTGATTATAAAGTAAATATGATTTTGTCTTATATAACATTGTTTCTTTTCAGATTATATAAGAATTAATAAAATGAGCACAGGTCTGTATTATAACATACAATAAATTCTTCAGATTTTTTAAAGCATTGAAGAAAAAACTAAAATAGAAACAAAAAATTCCCAAAAGAAAATTAAGTGTTTAAAAAATCACCAGCAAATATTAAGAGGGAGGAGCAGAGGAAAAAATAAGATTTTTAGCTCAAATTACTCCAGTGTATGGAATGTATATTTATTAAATCAATAGGTTTTTTTTTATATCTAAAATAAAACATGACAGAGCAAAGACATTTCTTAATATTGAAGAAATTTTATGAGTAATATTATTCTTTGATTGTATCTAAATATCTATGTTCAAGAGAAAAGCTGAACTTTAGGAACCAACACAAAATTAGTCACTTAAATTACTCCATTAAAGACAAAATAATTAGCTGACTTAATTTTTAAATTCCAGAATCTATATATATATAAATGTTATGTTGGTTTGTGTACGCTTCCATAACTCAAAAAGTTCTGCATGGATTTATCTGAAATTTTGACACAACGTTGCATTTGACTCCGGTCAGGTTCTTATGTACTTTTTATTTTGAAATGTACTCTAAATTTTTTTTAATTTAATTTTTAAGTGATTTTTTTGGTGTTATGACGTCATACGTAACGATTTGCTCTGAATGCTGAAATTTAAGCTTTACACATAGTTTTTTCCGGATTATTACATATTTTTACTATAGTTAAGTTTATTGGTTGTCATATTTATCAATTTTTTTTATCTTTGATACGTAATTGGGATTAATTTTGTATATTTGTAACTGTTTAAGACTTTTTTTTAAATTTAAATTAATGTAATTTTTTTATCAGTTTTGGGTTATTTTTAATTTCTCTATATTTATTACTATTTTATAAACTGCATGAACCTATTTATGTATTTTTTCATTTAATTTATTATTTAAATTACTTTTTATTTATTTTTGTGATTTGCATTTAATTAATTTTTGCTTATGATTTTTTCTTACATATTTTTGGGATTTTTATCTGATTTTTGTTTATGATTATTTCTTATTTATTTTTGTGATTTGGATTTAATTAATTTTTGCTTTTGATTGTTTCTTACATATTTTTTGGATTTTTATCTGATTTTTGTTTATGATTATTTCTTATATATTTTGGGGATTTCATCTGATATATATTAATGAGTTTCATTGTCTGATTGAATCTTTAAATAATTTGAAATCAACCAGTTTTTCCTCATGTTTTAAAACTCAAATTAATTTTAAGTTCTCAGGCCTCAATTTCTGTAATTAAACCAGACTATCCATTAAGAAAATTATGCCTAATATATAAGATTCACAATTGACTGGATGGACCAGCTCTCTTTTTTCCATTTAACCAGACTGAGCCACAGCAACGCGTGGCAGGGTACAGCTAGTTTTATATATATATATATATATATATAGTCACACAATGTGAAAAAAATTAGCTTCATACTACTCAAACATTTATATAATACCATCATCATTTTCAAGAAAAAAGGATCTTACAAGCAACATCCCTAATAAGATAATCTTTGATGAAATCAAGTCTACTTGCAATTCTCTAGCCATTAAACTATAACAAAGCTACCAGATATAATGACTTTTAAATTGGAAGATAATTTCTCCTAAGCAACATTTTCAAGAAACAGAATCCATTACTGTGATATAAATAAAAGGATTTTTTTTTTTACCCAAAAAACTTTCAATATAACTAGTTAAATCCTTTATTCCCCTACCTATTATTTTTTTTAATATTTCACATAATTCATTTATTTTTTATTAGTAACATAAGGCTGTTTTTTAGTACATTTCTCAACAGTGCTTATAATTTTTTTATCTTTCATCTGAAAATGCTTAAGACGATCAGCCATAGAATAAACAAATAAAACATTGCTCTTCAAGCAATTAATCTATTAATGAAATAATACTGGTTACATAGCCTTAGGGGGAGGCAAAACTCACTGTGATTTTCCTTCAAGCAGTCAAATTTATCAAATTACAAAAAAAAGTTATTTTACACTTAAAACCTACCTCTTCGACGGCCATCAGCTGCACCACTTTGAGCACGTCCATCTGTCTCAGAACGATTTCTACTAGATCTTGAGTGAAGAGAAGAGTGCATGGGATGAGCAGGATGAGATGGATGGGATCCTGATGTCAAGGCACATCCAAAACGTAACTGTGCTTCAGTAGAATCCATTACAGTCATTAACCATTCCCAAGTAGGTCGTAAATGATAATCCAAATAAAGCTGAAACATCAATATATGATAATGTAACTAAAATATAATTTTACAAAAATGTATTAATTTGATATTTTTATATCAGTTCAACAGTTTGGTTAATATTCCTTTTGTCTACCCCTTGCAATAAAGATGAAACAAAATGAATTCATAAAAAAAATCTGCCACATATTTTTTTAAAAAAATCAAATATGCCCTCAAATTTTAATTATGCATAAATATGGCATTAAGTTAGAATTTTTCAGAATGCAAGTTTAATAGATAGAAAGTTTTTAAAAATTTGGTAGTTTTAGCTGTGTTATAGACCCTACAAAAAGATATTTATTTGTGATGTCAGACAATTTCAAAATAAAACTTAAAAATTGATGCACCATAAAGTTCATTATCAATAAATGTATTTTATTTCAAAACCAGATCTGAAGGGGAATTTTTATTAGATTATATTAACACTTGTGGATCCTCCATAAACTATTTTTAATACCTTGTTATGTTTATTTCTTCCTACAACACATAATGGTCACTTATTCACATAATGTGCACTTCCACTAGAGCTTCAATTTATTTAATATCCTGCATTACAGACCCCTACAAAGCATTACATAATCCATATATCCAATCAGATTAAAGTTTCTTCTGTACGTAAATTTACTATCCATTTATAAAAATTTACAATTCTGTTTTCTTTATTCACTTCCTAATTAATGTATTAAATGAACATAAATAGCATTTTCTTATGTTATTGCTCTCTGTTAATAATGTTTTCTTTTTATTTCAATAAATGTTTCATATTGTTGAAACCTTTTGCTTAAATCATAGCTAAAGCTCTCATCAGATGCTATCCATAGGGTCTAATAAGATGAAATCCAATAATGAATTTCTGATATAATTTCCCAAAACTTTGGTATGCAAAAATATATCTTACAGATAAATCTTGAAACAGATTGTTAGCTAACATAGTCTTACAAGACAAAATCATTAAAATTTTAATTGAGTTAATGAAATGCCTTTTAAATTGGGCAAAATTTCCTCTTATTAAACAGATTACAATAGAGGAATAAAAATATGTTATATAATCCCCACCCCTTCAAAAAAATCAAATATTACTAGTCAAGTTTTTTTTAATTCATTTAACAACACTGCATAAAATTTTAAGAAATATAACTACAAATAACTATAAAATTATTATTTTTAAATTCCTTTTAATCATTGGCATAAATTATTTTACAGAAATAGAGAAGATTTTTTATAACAGCCAATTTAAAAAATGTATTGAACAAAAAAAATTAGCATGTTTCAATTAGCAGGGTTACAGTTATAATTCTGCATCAAATATAACACCATAGTGTTAAACTTCGGGAGCAATAATGCAATGTCAATAATTAAGTTAATGAGCACCAATCCTAAATTTTGGATCCACTTTCATTAATTGTATTTTGTTAAAGGTAACAAATGGAAAAAAACCAACAGACATTAAGTTGTACACACCTGCAAATTACAAGTATCTTGATAAGATACATCAAGAACACTTCCTAAATTAGGCATCAGAGCATGGTAATCTTGCAACATGGTCAGGAGATCAGCAATTTGCCGCATTAGAATTCCAAATGCTCGGGCAAGGGAAACTGATGTTGTAACCGCAGTAGAAGTACATTCTTGAGTAACAGTCGCAGAAACAGATGCAGTTGTTCCAGCAGCTCGTCGCAAAGAGGATGGATCTATGTATATCAATCCACTTGAACCTTCCAGACAAAAGTATAAAAAAATCTATGCACAAAACATCTCGATATATCACGCCTATTATATGTTTCAGCAAAAATATTTCAATAACCCAAACCAAAGGTCTAGTTAGCAATAAATTTTGAAATTTAGTTTTAAAAATTAATTTTTTTTAAATTAAAAAGTGCAATAGTGCTTGTTTAATGTGTTTAAATGTTATAAACAAATTATTTAAAACTTTTAATGTTAGTTTCACATTGGAAAGCTACAAGTTAAATTTTGAGGTCAAAAAAAATTATAGGTCATGCATTATTTGAATTATGCTAGTGGTTAAAAATTAATTAAATTAGAAAGTCCAATTAATACTTACCTTGAATTGTTTACTGATAGGGCTATATTATGACTTCAAATAAAAATGTGTTTTAAATATTTGTATATAATAGAAATTAGCATTATAATATAATTTGTCTTCTTTTGCTTTTTCTGAATGTTTAAGCACTTTGTCTATTATTATATTTTTGTTCAAACGGAATAACTGTAGCAATTACTATGACATGTATTTGAGAAATTGTGCCAAAATGAAAATTCATAATTTATAATATCCCTCTTAAGAAAAAAAATCTCCCACAATTTCAATTTTGAATCATTTTAGCCACCGTACTTTACATTATAGTGTGAATTGATGAGATGTTTTGGCACTAAAACAAATATTCACCAACATAACATAAAAAAGCTTAAATAACATTTAAAAGTAGAACAAACAAAATTAATTGATTACATAAATTTATACACTTAAAGCATTTCATTTTCAACATAGGTTCTTTTTCCAATTTTATTTTAATTGGATTTATCATACAACCTATTTAATAATATTCAATAAATTTAACAATCAAATCAACTAAAACTATAAAGTCATTCATCATGAAAATTAAACTTTTTTTCTTAAAAAAAATATTTGCTTTGTACATATTTTCATTCTTTAATAAAAATTAAATGATTTAACTATATTATAATATTTTTTTAAAGTAGCTTTTATAGTTGATTCAAGTTTTAACAATAATTGTTCCTTTTGATTAGGAAGTATGAAGCAGGTCACTATATTAGATACATACAATTGCTTAAAATACAATACTTATAAATGTGTATGCAATAAAATCAAAAATTAAAAACAGAAATTTTATAGACAAAATTATGAAAAATTAAACTTGTTCAGCATTAAAAAATTGATAGTTAAATCTTAATACATAAATAACAAATTTGAGATGAAATATTATATTTATCTTTTGTTAAACTTCAAGCGACCTTCACTGCATACTATTCACACATAGAAAACAAGAAAAAGTCACTACTAGAGAGTCAACTAAAGAGAATAAAAACTGTATAACATTACAAACTATTACTTATGTGCAAAAAAAAAAAAAAAAAAAAAGGAAGGGAGGGAGGACAAATTAGAAGTGGGGTATTTCATCTTCATTTGGAAATCACTAAATTAATATCTCTCATGATATTTAATATGCTCATTTTATAGCTCATAATTCATAAATAATCATACCACAATTCATCTAATTTCTCAACAAATATAGAGAAATACGATATTTTACCATTATTTCAAATTACAGTACATTTAATTACTTGATTCATCAAACAGATCTTCAATCTTTTGATTCCAAGTCAAGGAAGGCAAACTGACTTCCAGAGAGGGAGAATTTAAAAAAGTGAATTTTGACATACCCAACCTACCAGAAGCGGGAATGGATCCACGCCCTGTTTCTCTCTGACGAAGCGCCCACTGCATATGCTGAGGAGCTAAATTGGGTCTGGGTCCAGAGGAGCCACTAGGACTTCGGCGCTCTAACTGTTCATCCATGAATGCTTCTTCTGTGTCTGGTTCAGTCTCACCAGCTTCACTTTCTTCTTCATCCTCCGCATTTGATGATTCAGCAGAATCATCTTCAGAAAAGTATGGTAGACTCGTGACACCTAAGAAAAATGTACTTCAACATAAGAAAAGAACTTTAAGTAACTACAATCACAGTAAAACATTCCACTGCTTAATATATTCTCTAACAGTTAACAGTTTAGAATATCTAAGAATGGAAAATTTGTCAAAAGCAAAAAAATACTTATTTGATAAATACTTGTTTTGACATATACATATATGGCAAAAATAGAAATTATTTTCAAAAACCATTATTGGAGTAATTCAATAATTGTTTAAAAAATATTGTTTTACTTTGATAAATGTAAATTTCTAAACTTTCAAATTACAACCATTCAGTATCCATATTTTTAAAACTCAAATATTGTGTATTCTTTTTTTAAATTTTTATAATCATACAACTAAATTAAATAATCAACCCATCCTAAAAATTTGACAAAAATAAATAAAATACTGAACTTCTTAAAAATCAAATCTATATATATAAAAATGTTATGTTGGTTTGTGTACGCTTCCATAACTCAAAAAGTTCTGCATGGATTTATCTGAAATTTTGACACAACTTTGCATTTGACTCCGGTCAGGTTCTTATGTACTTTTTATTTTGAAATGCACTCTAAATTTTTTTAAATTTAATTTTTAAGTGATTTTTTGATGTTATGACATCATACGATGTCATGATTCGCTCTGAATGCTAAAATTTAAGCTTTACACATAGTTTTTTCCGAATTATTACATATTTTTACTATAGTTAAGTTTATTGGTTGTCATATTTATAAATTTTTTGGTTCTTTGATACGTAATTGGGATTAATTTTCGAATAATTCATTTTTTTTAAGTTATTCTTTCAACCACTCAAGTTTGTTTTGTAGTTTTGGCAACATTCCAATAGCTAACGCGTGATAAACAATTTTTTGTCATTGAAATACACAGGTTAGGTTTTCTGATATAAATTATTTTTGTGTTTCATTGTCTGATTGAATCTTTAAATAAATTGAAATCACCCAGTTTTTCCTCATGTTTTGAAACTCAAATTAATTTTAAGTTCTCAGACCTCCATTTCCGTAATTAAACCAGACTATCCATTGAGAAAATTATGCCCAATATAAGATTCACAATTAGCTGGATGGACCAGCTATCTTTTTTTCCATTTAACCATACTGAGCCACAGCAACGCGTGGCAGGGTACAGCTAGTTTATATATAAATATTGTTAAAAACTAATTTAGAATAACCAAAAACCAATCTCATATTCCAAGGAATGCCATAGTAAACTTCATAAAATACTAAATAAAATTACTAAAAGATATTGTGAAATTTTTTCTTTATTATTATATCACCTTAAAATATAATCAATCTCACATTTTCTACATATTTTATTTTGAAAAATTCATTCTCATTTTAGTTTAGATACAGAAATGGGCTATTTTTTTTTACAAGAAAATGTTCAATTTTTACCAAAAGAGACTAAAAATATAGAGATGTACACTAAAAAAATAATGTAAAAAACTTTCTTCCCTTACCCTAGTTATTTTTAAAGAAATGTTAGAAACAAAAAAGGGGTAAATTATATACTTAATATTTACTTTTTATTATATAACTAAAAGAAATTAAAAGATCAAACTTAAATGGTAAATCAAAGGGTATCATTCTTACATCAATTGCATGGCTGAAACTTTTCATAGTGGAATTATTTACAATGATTAGCAATTAAAATAAAGATTTCATACATCAAATATTGACATTTAGAGTCAAAAAATATATAGCAAAACATTGTGAGTATAAAACTATTGCACATAAAAATTACATTCATAGTATAACTCCTCACTTAATGTGATATCTTCATGTTGAAAGTATAATAAAGAAATCTAGTGGCCTATTACAGAATTTAAGTATTAAACTTCTTACAAGAACTTAAACCTGACTTAACCCCACATGTAATCCATATATACATTCCAGCAATGTAAAAAAACATTTTCTTTTTAAAAAAATAAAAATTTATATTACACATTAGGTGTTAAAAAAAAACAAATCAGTCTGGAATAAGCCTTTTGTTTTTGTTTAAAATTTAAAGTCTTTAATATATAGTACATGATAATTTTTTCAAGTATGGTATCTATTTTAGAATGTAATCCTTTATCCTATTATGTATTTTTTAAAGCATTTGGCAAATGCTACAGAAAAACCAAAAAAAAAAAAAAAAAAAAAGAAGAAAAGAGGGGACTTGACTTTAATTTATTAACATGAACCTTAATTTATTTTAAAATTTTCAGAACCTGCACAGAATTGAAATTAACAACAATATATTGCAAAGAATTCAGAAACATTTGCATTATATACAGAACATGTTCTCATTGAATCTTTACAAGTACATTGAACAAAACTTTTAAAAATGTACTTTTACAACAAAATATGCATAGTATACATAAATACATGCAATATGAGGAGGGGAACCATTCAAATTAGAAGTATTTTGATTCATTCAATTATGAATCAGCCTTTCATTTTTAGTTCACTTTTTTAGTTTAAAATATTACCAATACAATAGGTAAGAAGAAAGAATTAAAATTGTAAAATTAAGATTTTCCAGCACCTTCCCATAAAATTACTTATAAAAAAAATTTCTCTTTAAATGCTTTAAAAAATTCTTGATAAAATGCTTACTAAAACTATTCCTCAAATTGCTAAATTATCTTTTCCCCCTTATGTAAGTTACAAATTAATTCAATGCCAAAACAAACTAGCTTTTGTTTCAGAAAGATTAAAATAAATTATTCTCATTTGCCTATAATTACTTATAAGATAAACTACCTATAATTAGATGTTTTAAAAACAAAATTTCAAAATCCAAAAATCTTCCCAAATTATTAAAGAACCAGATTTTTTTTTCAAAAAAAATGTAAAATTGTGAATACATTTAATGATCTACAAATAAATATAGATTTCTAAGACATTTATATATACTCACAAACAGTAGCAAATTGTTTAACAGAACACTCATAAAATTACCAATATTAACTACACATGTAATGTAAATATGCATAAGGGTATAAGATTACAGACTAATATTTTGAGACAAACAATAGAGTTCTAGCACATGAAAATTAATAATTGTTAAATACTTTTATTTCTAATATTATAATTTTTTAAAAAATTCAAGCACTATGTTGGTAAGTAAACAGAAAAGGTTTTTAGGAAAATTATTTAATAAAAAAAATTGGTTTTTTAAAGCAGAATTAAAAAAGTAATTTAAAATACCTTTCCCAAACTAATTAATTGCATTCAATCTTCCCTTACATCTGTATGATGAAAAAGTTTCTATCATAAGAACAAAGGAAATATATTCCGGGATGTTAAGTTAAGACTTCAAACAATGACTGGTTAAATTAAATAACACAAAAACATTGCAAACATATTTGAACAAAGCTTTATATATCTACACTGTATTAGAAATGTCAAGTAAAAATAAATGCTAAGCTTTTTAGCAAATTCTAACACTGACATTAAAATTATGAAAGAGCAGGTTTTTTTTTTATTTTAAAAAAAGCTGTAAAATCAGCAAAAATTGAAAAAAAAGGCAGTAAGCTGAATACATACAACTAAATAAAGCCAACAATGTGATTCTAATATCAAATACAGATAAACTTTATTTACAGGAAATATTTATACAAAAAACATTAAACGGATGTTTATCAATATTTAAATCAATGTAAATGAATGCAAATTCAATCAATGCAAATGCATTATCTTTCCAGAATATGATGCATATGAAGAATACAAAAAAATATCAATGGAAGACTTTTCAAATCCAAAGGGGAAAAAATTAAATATGTTCCACCTTGAATATCAATCACTGTAGATTTCCAAATAAAAGTTGAAATTTTTAATAACTTGAGATCAATTATTTTTCAAACAAAAATGTACAGTTAAAATGAAACAAAAAAAAACTATGTAAAATTTTTTTTACACAAGATAAGATTGGAAAAATATCTTGCCTATTAGCCTTTTCTTCATAAATACATGAAACTTGACATACATGGAAAAAAAATTATCCTAAATTATTCTTAACCAATTTCTTAATGCTTTAAAAAAACAAGAAAATATACCAAATACTGTAACTTTATGGGCAAAATTAGATTCATTTTTTTTGTCTCCTTATTAGAACACTATCAGATCTTCCACATCACTCATCAATATTTTCACAACCACACATCCAATGGTAGTCCACAATACTTACGATTAGCAAAAGTCTGATCTTGAGCTCGGAACAATTTCCATTTCCTAGCTTTCTTCAATATAGCACCAGTGGATCCTAAGACAAGAGATATCACATTAATTTGAAAGTCACTTCTTTGCCATCAGCTCATAAAAAATCATTTTCACATATTTCCAATCCCTTTTGAAGCTTGTGTTCCCCATTCATATCTCACACTTCATTATTGAATTTTAGAAAATGAATAGGTGTAAGTCTCTTTTCTTCACTTTATATACTCATATGTATACTTTATCACTTTCAGATGAAAACAAAGATATATTACTTGATCCATATCTGGTTTGTAAACTGAGCCATTATATTCTTAGATTCTTGCAATGAGCCAATATTTGCTATATTTTTGCAATAATCAGCAAAGTTTTTCATTTTAAAGCAGAAGGTTATAATATTTTCTGTTTGAAAACTTCTTACAATCTTCAACAGACAAATTCTTCATTAGATTTGCTGAAATATGAAATGCAATTTAATTCTGAAAATGCAACAAGTGCCAGTGTTTGACAATGTTACAAAATGTAGATCCACCTGGCAAATATTCAAACATTCCAGGCATTTATAAAGCCAAACAAAATGTACCACACTATTTGGCAACCAAATCCAATCCAAGTTATACAACATTCTTTTGCATTAGATTCCTCAAATTCATGTGATAAATACATATTAATAACTATGGCATTAATATTTTTAAACTAGCTTTCTTTCAAACAAAAATACTTCCATTCATATAAAACATTGTAAAACCTAATACTATCAAGACCAATAGTGAAATTGAGCGGCAAAAGAATACTTTCAAACATTTTTTTGATAAACCTTTTGAATAAAACATTTAAAATTTCCAGTAAATTAATTTTTACAAATATAAATATGCTGAAAACTTCCAAACAATGAGAAAAATTTTGCAACTCATCAGAAACAGGAAGAACCAAAAAATAGCCAACTGAATCAAACCAAACCAATAAATACTGACTGAACAAATTGAATAAGGAACTAAAACAATGCTTTTTAAGGCTATAAAAATTCTATTGACAAATAAGCAAAAGTCAAATTATCTTCTAATCAGCCAAAGAAAATATTTACACAAAAACCAACATACAAAATAAAAGCTGTAACACAAACTGTAAAAAGTCTGTAATAAAAACAGCTGACTAACAAAAACAGAAAAAGAGAAAATGACAGAAAGAGAATGAGAAAGGCTACTAGTAAAAAACGAAAAGAGCCATATAAAGCAAAAACTAATCAGCCTTAACAAATATCATCACAAAAATATACAAGTAATTTAAACATCTCTTCTTTAAAATTTTTAATAAATTTTTTTTATGACTATCAAAGTAGCTCAAACAGCTTAAAGTTAGTATATATATACATTTTCAAATAACTGCAGTGAATAATTATACTTTTAGAATAAATAAAATGAGGGAAGAAAACTATTTTTTTAGTTCATTAAAAAAAAATAAACGCAACCTAAACATAAATTCTAAATCACTCAAAAATTGCCACGAAATTTGTATAAAAAGTAAAATTTATCTTTAAATTATTATTTTTTATCAATCCTAATTTATAAAAATAATTGAATTCACAACTTATAATTCTTTCATATTTACTGAAAAGATCAGATTATGATTATCCAAAATGTAAAAATAATTTGTACTCATTTTTAAGATGCTGTTTTAAGTCCTTTAGCAAAAATTTAACTCAATTTTAAAGGTGAAATTTAAAAAAAAAAAAAAAAACATTACATATAATTTTATAATTATACAAATACTCCTCTCAAAATTAAAAAGAAATGATTTTTAAAAACATAAAAAGATATACAACTACTGAAATCTTTGACAAATTTATTTCATCAATTGATTTTTAAAAAAATTATCAATTAAATATTAAGATCAGATTTTATATACACTAGACAAATATTTGCTTACCTTTAATCTTCAAACTATAGAAATAAATTGAAATGCATATCTTAACTAATAATAAAATAACATTTTATTTCATACAAATGGTTTAATTAACAAAATTTAGTACATTATAGAATTACTGTAAGCAATCTTTACTGATTCAATTTATTCCAGACAGCTTTTATCACCAAATACATACATTCCTTAATATTTTGATTATTATAAATTTTATCAGCATAAGTAATAAAAAAATTTTTATATTTTTATATCAAAATGCCTTTTTTCTAAATGTCATTCATTCAAATGGGGGGAACAAGCTCTCATGTAACACAAAAGTTCCAACACCTAACTTTCATATAATACAAAATAATTCTTAAAAGAGAATGTTTTAATACGAAAAAAATCTCAAGAGGAATTTTTTTACTATTTCAGAAAGATTACATTCAAACTGCACAACTCCCATTTCTCAAAATCAACAAAATAAAAGATGGATTTTTAAATAACTTTGTGATTCAGAATAAAACTGATATACTAAACTAATTTTTAAGATATTTTTTCTATAAATTACATATTTTTAATTTTACATTACTTTATAACAATTAAGAATTTACTATAATTTAGATGAAATTAAAAAAAAATTTCCCTGGTTATAAGAAAAAATTTGATATTTTAATTCTAAAATGAAAAAAAGAAAAATACTGGAAAAAAAATTTAAAAATTTTAAAAGCATTTTTGGTATAGGAATCAAGCAGTCAAGTGGTTAAACTTATATGTGTAAGAAAGTAATGATTTTTCATTAAAGATGCTTTTTTAAATATAAACTTTCAAACAATTTTTAAAAATTTACTACACATATAAAAGTTAATGACAAGTTAGGAGTTAACACAAGGGCTACAACCAAGTCATAATCAAGTACAAAAATGCTTAAAATTTTTTTAAACCTTCTTTGTTGTGCAAACTTTGGAAGATTCATAGATAGTAGAAAAAATGCCTATGTATAATCATCTATTAAATGAAAAGAAGCAGCCCCCTTTTCTGATATATATATATATATGAATTTAATGACATTAGCCAACCATAATAATTAACCCTTTGAAAATGGAAGACGTAAGCTCTTGTCATTTATTTTTTAAACTATTGGACGATGAAAATTTATCACATAAACCACTTTATTATACTAACCCCATTTTATATAAAACTTTTTGTATATTTTTTTTCAAAAAGGGAATTTAATGAATTTATACAGGAATTTAGGTAATTACAAAAATTTAGTAAAGTGCACAATCATTTAGGGAAGTTAATTTGATATAAAACAAAACTAAATTTGAATCACTAGGATTGATAATTCAAAGAATGATAAGAGAAATTGGATTCAAATACTGTCCATCATTTTTTTTAATCCTACGCCAGACCTAGGCATGACCGCCATCAGTCTATGTCGGGCAGCCCAATACTGTTCTGAGACACACACGTAAAAAGAGAATTTGTTAGCAGCATTAACAGCTACTATGTCAGTAAGTCCAGGTGGTCTCCACACATATCTCCATTAGTCTCCCTTGTCCATCATGTAAACATCATTTAATAACATAAATGGCAATTTTTCTCACAAATATAGCTTTTGAGTATTTAATACAAAATTGATATTTTCTTCAATCATATTAAAATTTATCAAAATCACATTAAACCTCTCATTCAAAAAAAAATTCTAGTATTTTGATGGCTAACTCACTTTGTGATATCTGACCTTAAAAAATATTTTAGTATACACGGATTTAATTAAACCTGTATCATTCATAAACTTAAATTTGATTTTTTTGGTTTTGAGATAATAAAAAAGTAAAATACATGTATTTATGGATTTTTGTATTATCTATGATTAAAATGTAAAAAACAGGGAGTATTGCCCTGAGGAAATACTGTTAAGGGGCCAAAATCTAGAGTATCGCAGCACACATTACAAACGATGACATTTTCTGAAGCAATCCTGAACTATATTTTATTATTTTTAATCACATTTTTTTTCAAATCCCAGTCGATATGCATGTTTTGTAATTACTAATAGTCAAATAACCAATTTCAATTTGCAACATGTAGTGATGTCTAAATGTCAGGTACTTCAGAATGTAGACCGAGAGCTACAGTATATGATTACATAATAAAATCAATTCTATGAATTTGGTTGGCAATAGAATGATAAGTTGCCTACAGTTTACAACACTATGCTACAGAGGTTTAATATTTGTATACTATACAATGAACAAACTTATGAAAGTTTCATAAGAATAAGATTCAGTCATATTATTCATACAATATAAATTATTCACATTAACATTGCAGGTTACACCTATTAACTCATCAAAATATTACTAATTTTAATTCAGAAAAAATAATTTTAACCCTTTTAACACTACAAGCTTCAACTTTCATGAATATTTTTTAAGGAACATTTAATAAAACACAGATTCTTTTTTTAACACTTAAGTCTTCAAATTTCCCCTAGACTAACCACAAGAGTCATTTCAATGCTGCCTGTTTAAGAAATGGGAACAATACATAAAATGCACAAAAATAAAAAGTGTGCACTAAAAGCTTTTCATTTACATTCATGTCATATTTTTTTACAATTTCAAGGAAAGTATTAAAATATACGATTTCAAGAAATTAGGGGGTGGGGGTAGAATTCAACAGCAGCGCATACTCATGGAATATTTTGAAATTAATTCACTGAAACACAAATCTAAGCGTAATCAATCTTGACAAATTTTGCACTCACTCTTTTCTTACATATTATGCAATTTTTAAGTTCCTTTGTCTTCGCAAAATTAAACTTGGCACTTCTTTTCTTCAAGGCTTTTCTAATAACAAATTTTAGGAAGGTTGGTTTGTCTCATTTATGGTAGGTATACAATTTTGATACAATTCTGCTTATAGCTGAATAAATGTTGAGATATATCCGTTTCTTCTTTATAAATAATTCAATTCATTGCAGTTAAATCTAATACATCAAAATGTATGCACTGACTACTATCTTGAGAACACCTTCAACAAACCACCTGACTTCATTAGTCACCTCATTTAGTACAATTATAAAATCTAATAATTTCAGAGTCCTTCTATTCATTAGATTCAATGTAAATAAATGCATGAGCATATTCAGAATTGTAACACTTTTCTTTTTCCTTCCTTGGTACAAAATAAGAATAATATCAATATCTTCATGCATTAGAAGTTTGGTTTCATATAATTTAATCTCCAAAATTTCCAAAGATTTTAGAATATTTCTCTTGGTTTTGTTTACAGTCCCCCCCCCCCACCAATTTTTTAAAACAATTATTATAACAGTTAAATACATTTAACATGAAAACACTTAAGATGAAATATCGATTAACACAAAATACAACAGTCCCTACAAACTACTGTGTGTTTTCAGGAGTTTTTTCTTTCTCTTAACATGAAGCGATAATCGCTCAACAAAAAAAATTTCTCTTTTGGGAATGAACTAAATACGGAAAATACCAGCTGAGTAAGGCAAAATTTAAGAGGGGTATGAAATGAAAGAGGTGGTGTCATATATTTGATAGAAAGGAAACCAACTTGGCCTGGAAATTTCTTCTGAATAGCCTGTGACATGAGCCAATTTTGATTATCTACTTTCCCCCTCCACCCCTACAACACACATAAACATCTCATCTCTCATCAGTTGGGTTTGGAATTCAGTGACGAGTACATCACCATTTGAGTAAAAATCAGTGAGAATTAAATTTCATTAAGTTCTTATGAATGTTTTTGTTTCATTGATTTTTATTAAATAATGCATACAAACATATCTATGTAAATAAAATGAACTCTAATAAACTTATTTTTGTGGAATGTATTGGTTTTTTTCACAATATTCTTAAACAAGAAAATATTTCAGCCCCTTCAGTTTTGTGTTACACAAGTTTCACTGTATTTGAAAAGTTATCAAATGTAACATTTAATTCTGTTTAAAAATGGCTGCTTGAATCTCATCTCTACTTATTTCAATGAACTTGTTGACAGTTGTGTGCATATTAACTAAATAAAAGAAAGTATTCAATGAGTATTTTATTTTTAGGTCCACAATTAACCAAACTTTAGCCCAGATTTATTCAGTTTAGAAGATACAAATTGTACCTAAGGACAATGGAATTTATTTGAAAATAAAATATTCTCCTATTTCAATGAATCTAATTCAAATTATCAAATATATAAAAATTTATTTGTTTATAATTGTACAGAGCTAGTAGATTCCAAATCTCAGAAATCATACAATTTCACAAACTTATTTCTCATAATTTCAATGCAAAAATTAAAATCCCACAATTTAGCTTAAAAAGGGGGGAGGGTGAATATCACATCTTCATTTATATCAGAGTCCCCCTTCCCCTGATGAGAAATTATTTTTTTCAATTTCCACTTTATTTTCAAATAAATCGACACCATCAAATTCATTTTCTGAAAACTCTTGTAAAAAAATATTTCATCTGATGTTAAGAATTTTTTGTCACTTTGCACGTCTTACTAAAATTGAAAAACCCAATTACCTAATCATAATGAAGGGGAAACAAGGCTGATAAACATCTATAGTAAACAATAGACAAATAACTAAGAGAAATTTTGCAAGCAACAGACAATCCTTTCAGTAGGTGCACAAAGCTTGCTATTTTTCACGACATAAAATAAAAAAAATAAAAAAATTTCTTAAGAAAATATTTTTTAAACTAATTTAATGGTCACTGTCACTAAAAAAGTGAAAAATAACAGAATTTCCCTCATCTTACTATGGAATAAATGATTCAGTCAGATGTCATAAGGTCATAAATATTTTAATTAAAAAAAATTATTCGTAATCTTATGCATAAAAAAAAATTAAAATTGAAATGTCATATATGGATATTTTATAAATATTCAACATAAAGATACCATTAGGCTTTCTATTATTGACACAGAATTGGAAACAAAAACTAGCATAGGAAATAAAATAATCACTGTTCACATAAGCAATTCAAAATATTTATACATTGTATAATTAAACACTGATAAATAGCTTGATTATCAAGGTTGCTTCAAATAAAATTCCTACATTTTTACTGCTTCAAAAATTCGGCTTTTTTTAAAATAAAATACAAAAAAATTTAATAAATTTTTTAATTTAAAGAAATAATTATTACTAGTCGTTACCCTCCCGATTCGCTGGGTATTTCATGATGTTTTATAAATATATCTGTTTATATATATAAAATATTGATATCTAAGTCCTAGCATTAAGAATTCTATTGTATTGAAAAATATACTTATACTTGTAACTCTCGCCTCTTGATAAAAAAAAAGGACAGAACTACTAATTTGTATTATCTAATATTTTCTAAAATTGAGTATAGAATGATGTTTACACTTTCGTAACCCTATAACAAAGTGGATTTCTGCAAAACCAATTTTAAATGGATCTCTACTCCGAAAAATAAACATGGAAGTCAAATTTCAAATCTAAATCTAATAGGGTAAAATTTTTACTATCAATACCCCCCCCCCTCATAATTCCGTTGAGAGTCGTTCTCCCAAAAACCGATCTTAGCGGATTTAAATTCAACAAAAGAAAAATGTAAACCAAATTCCATTATTATAGTTCTTGTAGTTCGAAAAAAGAAATTTTTTGTCAACACGCTCCATTAACCCGTTGTTAGCCCAGGAGTTGATTCCCGTCAAATGCATTCTTAGTGGATCCCTATTCAACAAAAGGAACATGCTTAACAAATTTCAAGTACACAGATCTAACAATTCTAAAACAGGATTTTTTTCCTATAACTCCCCTTCACCCCTTGCAACCCTCCTTGGGTGTCGATTTTTGTTTTACTCTTTGTTTGAGGAACTCTATTCCATGAAAGGAACATGCCTATCAATTTTCAAGCAGGTAGATCGAATAGTTTAAAAACGGAAATATTTGTCTATTACACCCCTTAATCCCCCGAAATGAAACTTGGGGGTTAACTTTCACGAGACCCATTTTATAGCGGTTCTGTACTCAACGAAAGGAATATGCTTACCAAATTTCAAGATTGTACGTCTAATAGCTTAAAAATGGGAAAAATTATCTATAAACCCCCTTGAGCCCCCGCAATGCCACTTGGGGGTCTATTTTCACAAAACCCATTTTGTAGTGGATCTCTACTCTATGAAAGGAATCTGCTTACCAAATTTGAAGACTGTGAGTCTAATAAACTAAAAATGGAAAAAATTATCTATAGCGCCCCTTGAGACCCTGCAACGCCACCTGGGGGGTTGATTTTCACAAAACACATTACATATTGGATTTTTACTCCATATAAAAGGATTCTGTTTATCATATTTAAAGACTGTGCTACGAGGAGCTTAAAAATGGAAAAGTAATTATCTATAACGCCTCTTAAGCTCCTCAACACCACTTGGGGGTCTATTTTCACGAAACCCATTTTGTGGCATATCTCTACACTATGAGAGAAACCTGCTTACCAAATTTCAAGACTGTGCGTCTAATAGTTTTAAAATCAGAATTATTTATATCTCCCCTTAACCCAACTCAACACCCCTTGGGGGTCAATTTTCCCGAAACGCATTTTGTAGCGGATATTAACTCCCATGAAAGAACTATGCCTACCAATTTTCAAGCCAGTAGGTCAAGTATTTTAAACACTAAAGTATTTATCTTTTACGCCCCTTATTCCCCTGCAACGCCACTTGGGGGGGCTATTTTCCCAAAACCCATTTTGTAACAGATCTTTACTCTATGAAAGAAATCTGCTTACCCAATTTCAAGATTGTACTTTGAGTAGTGTAAAAATGGAAACAATTATTTATAACACCCCTTAAGTTTCGAATTTCCCAAAATCCGTTCTTAGCTGATCTCTACTCCATGAAAGGAACATGTCTACCAAATTTCAAGTCTGTAGGTTCAATAGTTTCGGAGATATCGTGATTAGTTAGTCAGTGAGTCTCTTTTCTCCTTTATATATATATAGATTTCAATGCAAATGACGAAAGAATATACTCAACTTGTTTTCAAATAGGTAAAGAGCAAAAGACCATTTTGTTATGTAGATTTGATGGAGAAAAAATTGTTATCCCTTATTTCCATAAGGATGCAGAACAAATTATTGCAGGTATAAATTAAAATTAGTAATTTATTTCACTTTTTCAGTTTCAGATGCTTTGAAATTGGAGTTCATTAAAAGAATTAAGAAAAAGACTTAAGAGACAACAAAATGCAAAAATAAGAAATATTGTTTATTTATATATTTTTATTACTTGAAAGAAAAAATATTCTTTTTATCACCTAAACTTGTTAATTTTAAGAGTACAAAAATTTTAGTGTGGAACAGTATGAGATAAAAATTTTAAATAAATTTTTACATAAACCTTTTTTGTAGTCACTTAAAATAATAAATATCCAGTTCATATTGAAAAGTATTTTTTTGCAAAAAATATACATAAAAAGTTTAGTCAGTTAAATGATCCTAAATAGTATAATAAAATAATAAGAGGCAAAATTGTACTTCCTACAAGGCTAAAAAAGAAAGAAATTGGATTCTAAGAAACATATTAAGAAAATAAAAGGTGCAAAAGAATATATATATATATTTGTAGTTCATTAAAAATGAAATGCATGAGATTACCTGTATCAGAACCAACTGCTGCACCGCCTGTAGTAGTATTTCGTTGTGCACTTGCATTATCTTGATTGCTTTGATAAGATGCACTGTCAGGATTACTGTCGCTATCACTGTCACTTTCTAAAAAATAAGAAACTAAAATTTTCAACGATTAAATTATTCTACAAATTTAAGTGATTGTATTTTTATCAAAAATTATAAAATAATGAAAAACACTGACACAAAAATTTCATGTTAAATTAATTTTCATATTGTTTAATATTAATGCTTTATCATTATATCAATAATGGCTCCAGCCACTGAAAAGAGCCAGTGGAAAGAGGTTAAATTTAAAATAAAATGTTTTTAAAAAATTGCATTAAGAGATGGGATGTGCAATTTAAAACAAATACACAATACTCAGAAGAAAAACATTTAATATAACCTATGTATACATTTCTCACAACCATTTATACATAAATAATTTATAAGACTGTTTTGATTCATATTAATTCACTAGATCTAAGCCTGGAGTGCTGGCAATTAATCTCCTTACAGCTATGGTCTCTTTCTAGTGACAAGGGCAATACAAAACTCCACTATCTAACCTTTGTAATTTCCCTACCAGGACTAAAAAGTTCAATTAAATCAAGTATGCAACTGCCTTCATTCCAAACATTAATATTTCTTGGAATCAGTGCTTGAACTGAGAGTTGAATCCTGTTAAAAGGATATCACTATTTCCTCATATGAATATTATTTCTTTAAAACAGTATGAAAGAGGTTGGTTTCGGATTAATATCGTATTTCCAAGCAACATTAGGGCTATTGTTGGAAGTAGACCATGTAATTTTGAACCATGGTCAAACATTAAGCTGGCACATCCCATCAACTCCCAAATTAGCACATCAGGGCCCTTGTGAAGTCTTTGCGTGTGAGATTCAAAGGATTTAATGTGCATTGAAAACCATATTAAATAAAAAAAATTTGCTTAATTTTTTATGATAAAAAAGTATTGCCTTTGCAGAATAATTTGAAAAGAGCCTATGGTACTGGTTTGACCAAAAATATTAATTTCAAAAGCAATTTTTTAATTTCAAGTTAAAACAACATTTAAACACTTAATTTTTTAAAATATTTATCTTTAAATTTGGCACTACTTTTGTTAAATATTTTTGTTTCTTTTCACCAATGTAAAACTGATTAATGCAGAATTCTTAACAGACTAATTGTTAATTAATGTCCTACTTTGAAGCAACATCAGAGCTGTCAAGTGACAAACCTAGTAATTTTAAACCTTGGTTCAACGAAAAGGACAGCACTTCACTCTTCAAATTTATACACCATGCCCTCATGAGAGCTCTTGAAAATCAACAAATTGAATATGCATCAAACTCTCTACATATATCTTTAATAATACCAAAACTTAAGCCCATGACTCGAAAGAAATAACATCAGCCACAAGTTTGCAACCATAATCCCTAAGCTAAGAAGCTGAAAAAAAGTTACACAGCATAAAATCTGGCGTATAACACACACCTATACTTTCAAACTGCATTTCTTAATGTTTACAAGGGCATGACTAAGGAAATTCAATTTGGGATCAGACTTGGTGTAATAGTAGTACTCCTTTAGGGTGTTCAACCATCAATGTATTAGCACCGACTGGGCAGACAATTCAGAGAAATCAGTCTTTGAAATTCATGCTTACATTTTATACAATTAAGTTTTAACTATCTCCAGCGGCTCAGTGGCATAGGATAGGGTTCGAGTCACACGATCGAGAGACTTGATGTCTTTCCCCCCACAATTAATTTAAGACAATTAAGTTTTAATTACCTCCAGCAACACAGTAGCGTAGTTGGTAGTGCACCTACTTTCTATACAGGCAGATAGGGTTTGAGTTGCGCTATCAGCTTTTTTTCCCAATTCATTTAATTATATTTTATGAATATATTTTTACATTAATAAATAGTATTTATAATAAAATGTATTATAATAAATATTAAATGATATTTTATATAAAAATTAGTTACAAACAGTTTTATAATGTGAAATACAATATATTTTTATTATCAAATAAATTTTATAATTAGTATAATAAAAATAATGTCTTTTATATATTATTAATTTAATTATTTTATAATATATACAAAATGTTTAGTAAGTCCTCTTTAAATATATTAATTTAATTTTAAAAATAATTAAATGAATTGAAAAAAAGCTGACCATGTGACTCGAGTCACAGAGTCTCGAGTCTGTGTCATTAGAGATAATTAAAAACTTTAATTGTACAAAGGCTAAGGATAAATTTCAAAGGCTATTTTCTATGAATTGACTGACCATTCCGCGCTAATACATTGAGGGTTGAACACCCCTAAAGGAGTACTACTATTACATCATCCCAAAATAAATTTCCTTAGTTGTGCCCTCTCCTTGTTAGGTATAAACTAAATTAAGTGATGCAACACCCCATGAGGGCCAAGGCCTACTGTGCCCATCCCCATATTTGTGACCTTGGATGCTGAGGTGCATGAGCAGATATTCCCAGTCAGGTGGTCAATCTAACGCGAAACCCCAAGTGTTTAGATCCCAAGCACAAGACTGGTGCTCATTTATCAACCCAATAAAAGGATGTAAGACTGAGTTGACCTTGCTCAGCCTGGGATTTGAACCCCGGAACTGTGGCATGGAAGCATGAAAACTACCACTCAGCCACTGGGCTTCAATATTTAGATATATTTGCCATATAACACAGGCTTTTTATGAAGGAGCCTGAAATGTACATGTGCAATGCTAGCTATTGTTTTTGAAGTTATTATTTCAAAGTATTATCCCTGAATTTTGAAAAAATAACCTACTTCTAGAACTAGAAGTTTTTAAAGTTCATAAGGTATGTCATTTCTTTTAAATAAACAGTATTCCGATCTATACAGACATTTATTTATTTTATGTTCCATCTCTTTTTTTTTCTTCTTTTTTTTTTTTTAAGATATCCTTTTTTTTATACCCAGTATATAACATGTACCTGTTAATTTTGATCTTATTTTTTGTGCTAAAAGTGTGCATTATATGCCAGATATTACAACAATTCTTTTTTCCTGATCAATTTGTTTACTTGTTTTTATGTTAAAAAATAAAACCTTTTTAAAAATAACATTTTTTATATGCAGGCAGCATAATATTGAAGGAAGACAGGTGGATCTCAGTTGTTCCAGCAGTTACATAACAAATCATATACAATTAATCAGAAAATTCACCTTCATCATTCTGTTCTGGAGGCACATTGTCTTGTTCGGATTGATCAGCTGGTTCATCTCTTTCACTTTCTTCTGGATCTTGGTCTTCACCAACTTCTCTCTCCATTACATCCACCTTAAGCAAATACATGTATATAACACCAACAAACTGCATTTTTATGGAATGTACCTTTTATGAAAGTTTACAGTCATCTCTATAAAAGTATTTATTGTCTTTCTATAAAACAATGACAAATTTTCTAAAAACAGAAGGAACTCTTTTTATAAAATAAGTAATCAATTATTTTCTTATCCCTCTAAGATTTAGAAAATTTATTTATCAATATAAATAAGCATCAATTGAAATGCATTTCAACTTTTATTCTAAAATTTTATTTTATCATAACTACAAATAGGTTTTTGATTTAACATACTATCAGTTTCATAAAATTAAATTAAAAACCTAGGTTTACAAAAATGAATCAGAAAGTCTTTGCCCCTACTTATGTAGCCAAATTACAGCTGTAAATGAGAAGTCAACATATCCATTGCCAATGCTGAACTTTACTTGGATTAACCTGGCCTTATCTATTGGTAGCTTTGCAGTTCGAAACTGCTCTCAGTTGTTGAAGACTGCAGTTGAGTAGCACATATTCACACAGTGCCATTAACAAAGCATGATTTGTTTTGTTTTTTTAAGGGGAGGAATGTCCATCAAAATTCACAAGGATAAGACAGCACACATAGGAAAAAGTGTGAGATGGTGGCGTAAGTTCGCAAGAGGTCATTAAGATTTGCATGACAATTAGCTTTCAGAAGGGCCCAGTTTGTGGTTGACTGATGACATTTCCCGCAATGATCTAATGGTGAAAGCAAAGACATCTCCCAGGAGTTTGGTAATTTAAATGGAGTGTTTACAATACCATTCACAGGTCTTTAGGGTAACAGAAGTTTCCCTGTTGGTGGGAGATAATTCTGTTCAATGCATTTGTATGGAAAATGATAATACTCATCTGGGATACTGTATCAATGCTAACAATTATTCAATACTGTTATGCCTGAGAGCTGGTATCAGGCAATTTTTTCAATGGGCAACAAGGTTATTCTCACGAAAATACAAGGCCACATATGGCAATCAGAGCCGCAGACAAACTCCTGCCATTTCACTTCAGAGCCTCAACCACCCACTCTACAATCTAGGCTTAACCCTTTGTGATTTCCATGTTTTCAATCTACTGATGAAGCTTCTGCTAGGATAGCAATTCACATTCCACGATGACACCAAGACAGCAGTCTGACAGTGGTCGTTAGTTTCTTCAATTCTTCTTTATAGATTAAATAAAAGGCTCTCATAAATTGACAGCAAGAAGTTTCCTTTTTGAAGGTGCTTTTAATGTTTATTTACATATATCACTTAACTATTTACTATGAAAATGCTTAATAGTTTTTCTTTCCTTTTATTCAAATTGCTATATCTCTTTTCGATTTGTTTAAAAAGCTCCAGTGAATTTTGCCACTCACTTCAAATAAAATTACAAAAAAAATAATAATTTGCTTACCATAGATAGTGCAACAATTTTTACACAGCCAGACAAATCCTACTCCGAGAGTATCTCAAATTTAATGGTGCAATGGTACAATGTATGAACAAGTATGGGTTTTATGAAGAAAAATAGTATAAGATGTGAAGAATAGTACATATATTTGTAATTACTTGTATATGCCTTATTTTAGCTAAAACTAAGGCACAGGCTTTCTGATTTGCTCTCTTATTTAGATAATCCATATATCTGTATATCATATTCAGATAAACTATTATAAGAGAATTTTCCTGCAAGTTTATTAATATCTTGTATAATTACCTCTGGATCTTCATCCTCTCGTTCACGTGATGCATCAGCTCCTAAAGCAGATTGAGATTCTACTACAAGGCCACTAGTAGTACGAATTGTGAGTTCTCCACCACCACTTCTAGCCATCATAGGATCCACAGCAAATAGTTCTTCACTTCCCTAAATTTAGAGGAAATATTATTGTAAATCAGAACTAAGAGAACATACTTTAAAATTGTAAGATAGAACCAAAGAAATTTAATGTACTTACATGAACAGCATCATTACTAGAAGTCACAAGTGAGAAAGGAGCAGTTGGTCTTGTAACACCAAGTCTCACTGGAGCTAAAAGTGCATCAGCAGTTTCGCATAATTCCTCAACAGCTAATGTAATTAATGCTTGAAATACTCTTTTACATTTAGCCAAAGGTTGTGATGTAGCACTGTTGCTAAAATCAAAAAGTGTTCCTCCATGTTCATTAATATCAAAATAGAACTAAAATACTTTATGCCTTAAGATTAAATTTATTAAAAACAAAATTATCATGCACATGGGTAAAAAATATTTATATGAAACCATTTATCAACTTAAATAATGACTTTATAAAAAAACATTCCACATGTAGTTAAAAATAACACAAGGGCTACATAAAGAGTATTACAAAAATTGAACCCTAAGTAGAGTTGCGAGGGCTTAAAGGGCATTGTATGTAAATATATTCTTGTTCCTTTCATTGAGTAGAGATCCGCTACAAAAAGTGCTTAGAAAATCGACCCAAAAGATTGTTGTGAGGTCTTAAGGGGCATTAGAGATAAATATTACCGTTTTTGAACTTTTAGACGAACAAACGTGAAGTTTTGTTGGCATGCTTTCTTTTTAAAGATATAGATCCGCTAAAAACGGATTTTAAAGAAATTGATTCCTATTGGGGGGGGGGGAGGCAGAAGCTGGGAGTTGCTGGGACTTATTTATAAAAAAAATTTCATTATCAATCTACTACTTCACGATTCTAAATACTACTTTCGTTATCAATCTACCACATAATGAAATTTAGTATGCATGTTACTTTTGGTGAATGGAAATTCACTAAGAAAGCCTTTTACAGAAATCTATGGGGGAGAGGGAATCTTTTGCAGTGTGTAAATAAAAAAAATATTTGTTTACCAACTACCATGCCTATAGTGATTAAATTTGGTATGTATGGTTCTGCTGTTGACCAGTTTGTTGAACAGGCCAAACAGAAATGGACTCTCAAAGGTGGTTACTGGAACTTATTAATAAGAAAAATTCTGTTTCTGATCGATTAGACTTAGACTTGAAATTTGGCAAGCATGTTTATTTTTTTAGTAGAGAACCACTCTATATAAAAATGGGGGTTTGTGGAAATCCACTGAAGGAGGGGGTTACGAAAGAGTAAAAGATAATTCTACTTAATTTTAGAAATAATATTTGGAAGTTTTGTCTTTTTTAAATCAAGTATTATAAGAATATTTTTCTAAACAATCGAATTATTAATGCTAAGATATCAATAGTTTATACAAGGGGTGATCAAATGAAAAGGTACGAAACGACACAGTGGGTACAAAAATATAGACTTTATTCAAAATATACACCATAGGCCTGAGCACAACGATCCCACTGATGAACAAGCCACAGGATTCCTTGTTCCCAGAATTCCTGTGGCTGTGACGAGACCCAGTCCTTCACAGTGTCCTTGAGTACGTCGTCCGAGTTGAAGCGCTTTCCTTTCAGGTGTTTCTTCAGTGGACCAAACACATGGAAATCGCAGGGTGACATGTCCGGACTGTAAGACGGATGGTCCAACGTCTCCCATTGAACTTGTCCAGTTCCATTTGTGTGACTCTGGAGACGTGTGGACGTGCGTTATCATGGAGCAGAACCACACCCTCCGTGAGCAGCCCCGGTCTTTTGTTCTTGATGGACCTGCATAGGCGTCGGAGTGTCTCACAGTACACATCGGAGTTAATGCTTTTTCTGTGCTCGAGTAATTCTGTGCTTACATCATTTGTACGCCACTTTTTATAAGAGCCTTTGCTCTCTCCTGCGCATGCGGGCACCCGCGCATGATCCGATCCCAGTCAGAGTCTCCAATGGCATCCCGAGATGTCTCGCTACATTTTCCCTTGGCAGAATATGCAAATATTTAACTGTTTCATTTTTATGCCGTTTCGTACCTTTTCATTTGATCACCCCTTGTATATATACATATAACAGCCTGAAATACCCAGTGAAGTGGGAGGGTAATGGCTAATTTTTAATAAAAAAGAAAGTGATTGTTGATGCTGAAGGCTAGAGATGGCGTGCCAGCACAGTTCAATTAGGAAATCGAGATGTATGCAATCGTCATCGTAATGGTGCATTATGAATTCAGTTCTTAATCTTCACAGATATGTTATTACTATACATTTTTTGAAAGTATCAAATAACAGTAATAGCAAAATAGTTGCAAACAACAAAAAACTGAATTTATATTCTTGATAGAAATATAAAAGAAAATATATCATTCCCCTAAATTTCTGCACATATTTAATATTTTTAAAACCATAGAACACTAACTAAAATACCTGCTCTTGGTACAGGTGAATTTGTTTAAATAAAACTCAACAATATCTCCAGCTAACTTGTACTTGCATCCAATTCAATACAAGACAACTTCCAAAAAATAAAATTAATTTTTTCAAATGGAGGTTTGCTCTTCAATAATCTTAATTTTCAGAGCATCTGTGAAAGAATATATTTTTGCAGTAATTCATTTGAAAAGAGCTGTGATCCTACCACAAAGAACAAACAAATCATAAACAACTCCAAAAATTGAGTATGACATGCAACAAAACATTACAAACTGGTTCTTCAAAAAATTTGCAAAACGATAAGCAACTTCAAGTAATATTAACTGTATTTCTTCCTACATTATGAAAAGTTTGCAATAATAAAAAAAAAATTGTTAGTAAAAAATATATTTTAAAATAATCCAGGAGGTACCAAATTTTGTGTGTCTGGATCTTTCTGTTTTAGAAATTCAATGCAAACATGTACAATCTCTTCATTTTATTAGCATAAACTAATACTGAAATAAAAAGTTTAAACTATTCAAAAACATAAAAAAAACTACTTACGTTTTCTTCTTAGAAGTATTGGGAACCATCTCAACATTGAGAATAACAAATATTCTAGCAACAGAGCGCACAAAACGTCGTGCCACCATAGTAGCTTCAGCGCTCCTACCTTCTTTAGTATCATTTATTTCACGAATGAGTGTTGTTAATAAAGTATCTAGCATCTAAAATTTAAAAGAAATATTTTAGCACAGTTATACTAAATTCCTAAGCAAGTACTAAGCATCACAAAATGTTAATTTAATTCTCAGAATACTCAAGACAAAATCAATTCCAAGGCCTTGCTTTATTTATCCAATTTTCCTAAACATTCATAATCGTAAATTCATTATTTCAAAAATTATTTTCAATAATCTGAGTATAAAGAAATTTCTTAAATTATAAGGAAAAAATAATGAAAATAGCTGCTCATTTAATATACATAGAAACATAAGATTATAAATTGTAGCTAAAATCAAAATTTAAATACATCTTTTTAAGAATTTTAATTTTTCAAATAAAAAAAAGTTTCTTACCTCTGAAGTACATTTGGTAAGGAGGCAATGAGTGAATTTATCTAGAAGAGCAGTTCCATTCTGAAGCCCAAGATAAGCTTGTTCCTCATACATGAAACCATAAGATGATTTTAAAGAAGGTTGTTCATTTCCCTTCCAACCTGTTAGAATTGTAGATTTTACAGCATTCCAGTCATTCAATAATCGCTCTAGAGCTTTACGGGAGAACTTTGGTGGTTCCATATCATGATCAGGCATATCAGCTTCAGCCGCTAAAAGAAATTGATTTTGGTTTGATATGAATTATGGTCAATCATCACATTAATGGACAAAATAAATCTATTCTAGCAAAGCAAAAGTAAAAATGTAGAAAAATTTGTATGTATTATAACTGCATTCAACTTAAAAACAAAAGAACACAGCTTTTAAAAAGTTAAAAATTAAGGATAGTACTTTAAACTGACATTAATGTGTAACTTATTAATTTTTATTTTTAGAACATATCACTTCAGAGATGACATAAGTTATACTGGATCTAACATAAGCCAACATACGACATATTTTCATACTCTATTTAAAAATACTTTCATTTCTCCAAAAGAAAGTCTCAAAAATAAATTTAATCAAGTTACAAATGCTTTGAAAAAATAATTTCATTCAAATATATATTAAACAAAAATTTATATTTACTTTTGTATTAACTCGGATACAAAAAAAAAACTTTGGACAAAAATAAATTAAAAATATTAGGATTAAAATCAATTTAAAAATTCTCACTATTGGAAACAAAGATTTATTTGGATTTTATATAATAAAATTTACCACTTTAAATTTTTTTATACTAAGTCTGACAAAAATAAAAAACAAAATAGCATATCGGTGGCATTCATATGCTATTAAAAATTTGCAACTTTATTTTTGTAGATTAGTTTTACTTTTACGACAAATATTCAGACACTGAAACTTGAACTTTTCACATCATCAAATGATACTATTCACTTATTGAAAGTATATTCCGGACTAAAAAATTACATTCAACAAAAATAAAATGAAATGTGTATAATTTCATTCAATGAAATATATATAATTTAAGACAAACGTACAAATTTCGGATGCTGGAGTTTTACGTGGTGCAGAAGTTCTTGGCCTTGCAGGTCTATACTGTTTATGTTCAATAGATTGACGACTGACAGTTTGTACAAGAAATAATAAAATGCTTTCTCCACTATAAAGAAAAGATGCATCTTAAAATATTGTACAAAATTAAATTTGAATAAATATTTTAAAGTATTATTAAAAAACATAAAAAATTAAACTTATATCAGCAATTTATAATCCAACAATTCACTGAATACTGTACAATAAAAAAATTAACATTACCGGCTATTAGGATAAGTAACTAAATCCGTTTCTTGAATTAGTTTATTTAAAAGCTGATAGCGAGAAGCCTGATGGCCAGATACAAGTGCTTTACATTTGCACTTCTCCCAACAATCACAATAAGCAGTAGGAGATGTTTTCTTCAGCTTACAATCATGGCCTTTATGGCACACTCTAGCACATTCAGTACAGCAACACAAAGATCCAGTCAGTCCACATGTCCGACACTCAAATATATCCTGCAAATTATCTTACTCATAAATATAATAAATTATTACTTGATAACATGAGCAATATAGAACATCTTTATTAATATTCCATTAAAAATAATATCAGGGGATATTATTTTACATCCAATACATTTAAAGGATCTATTGTGGCTAATAATAAAGTAATAAATTACACATGAATTTTTAAACAGAATGCATTAATAAAGATCAATTACTTCAATAAATTCTTTCACTGTTTTAAAAATGTTCAGTCACAAAATCTAAGTTAAAGAAATCAGTTCTATTGTCTTAATCATTTATTATTACAAAAAGGATTTTAGCATATATTTAATTACAAGATATTTTATACTTATTTTTTAATTGTGGAATCATGTATCATTCTGAAAAACAATCTAAGAGAATTTCCATTAGAAAAAGACAAGAACTTCTTTTATTTGCCAGAAAAATAAATATCTTACTTTTTTTAATACTCATTGTTTCAAAGCACATAAAACTGTACCTGATTAATATGATCTGCTCCAGTCCAAGTAAAACTGCAAGTGTCATTGTAACAAAGGACATGCAATGGAGAATCATCAGGAAGGGCTGATTTGGGGTAAATCATGGGCTGCATGAATTTTTGACGACCTTCAGCATCGCGGGAGACTTCTTGTGCAAGACGTAGAAATGTATCAATTAATATTAAAGCTGCTGGATAAGCTCGTCCAGTAACAGCAGACATGAAAGGTGTGCAACCCTGAGCATCTCTGAAAAATGACGTTTCTCTTAAATATTTATTTTTGTTAAATTGTCAAAATATCTATAATTAATGGAAACTTTTTAATTTTGCTTTAATCAAAGTGAATTCAATGCTGTCTATATTAAATTAATATTTAAAAACATAATTAAAAAAATTTTTAAAAAATTTTAATTGGTTGCAATACAGTTAATTTAGAAATTTAATTTCTTAATATCTCATTAATTCATGGAAACAAATGTTCATTAAAAAGTTTATTTCTGGTAGCTTAAAAAATAAAATTTACACACTTTCCCATCAAATCCCCTACTATTTTAATAAAAAATAATTATCAAAAATTGAGAGCAGAGCGTTTAAAAGTATATCTAAGTCAATAATAACTGAATTATAATGGTAAAAGTAAAAATACATTTTATAAAAAAACACACACACACATAAATAAATGAATGCAGAACTTTGGTTAATCTTAAAAAAAAATTATATCTAAAGTAGGGTCTTTAGCCTGTGGCCCGCTGAATGCATTTTAGTGGGAGCCACTAAAATGCATTCAGTGGGTGCTCATTTGAATTCGAGGCAATTTCAAGAAAAATTGACTTGTCCGCTTTTTGTCATAAAAAACGCCCTTTGTTCTGTTATTTTTGATATTTAAAACTGTTAGACATTTGAAAAAAATTATTTTAGGATCCGAATTTTTATGGTCCTTAAGTTTTTCCAACTACGCGCCATGATCTCAAGTAAATAAACTGATTCGAACCCGACCTCTGTGCGAGTTTCGAGATTTGTAGTTGGCAACGGCTGCAATGTAAATCTAACTAACTTGGCTCGTGTAAGTATTTAAGGAGACCGAGGTTGGTTGAGAAAAGATCGTCGGTTTCGGACGAGGTGATTTTGCTCTTAGATTGGAGGCATATGAGATGTGCAACTGGTTTGTTGCATTGTATTTTTTAAAGATGGTTCAAATCAGTTAACCAAAGTTTGGTAATATTATATTTTGATAATTATATTTTTTTAACTTAATGTTTTAAATTGCTTCAGTGGCGAGAAGTTTCACTTGAATTATTTAAAGAATAAAAATGTTTTTAATGAAACTGCTTTATTACTATGCCTCCTCGACATTAAATTTCGCTGCCAAGCTTTGCTTACGTTAATTCACCATGAAGAATTATATCATAGTGGTTACGGGCCCAGGCCACGTTCTATGTCAAGGCAGGTTAAGCAATTGAACCTGAACATGAACTTTGTCCATTTAAATATTGTTCCAGTATAGAATTATTTCTGAAGAACTTCAGTTGCTGGTATACTAAATAGAGTATCGAATATGGAAGTGAATAATCAGATTCCTGTGTTAACCCAAAATAATTGGGACACATGGAAACATGATATGCAAGTAATCTTAATGCATTATGGTTGCTGGCAATTTATTATACAGACCAAGCCGGAGGAACCTGATGAAGGGGCAACCTACAAGGAAAAGTGTGACTTCCAACTACGGAAAGATCGATGCTATACGCTGATTTACACTAACATCAGTTCAGATCTGAAGAATCTGATAATAAAAACAACTGATGGAGTAGTGGCATGGAAAATATTAAAGGATCACTTTGAACCAGTGACAAGAGCCAGGGTTATCCAGCTTTTGGATGAATTCTTCGGAACAAGATACCAACCAGGGGAAGATGTCGGAATCTTCATATCTCGCGTAAAGACGGCGGCAACCAGGCTACAAGAGGCAGGTCATAAATTGGACGACCTTTATATAGGGTTTCAATTAATAAGGTGGCTTCCTCAGGAATTCCAGTCTACCGTGCAACAAATTTACAGATGGAAGGAAGAGGACTTCACAGCTGTCAAAATTGAAGCGGAGCTGATATTGGAAGCCAATCGTCTTCAACTTATGAAGCAAGACTTGGAGAAAACGGAGACCGTTTACTTCAGCAATTTCCTATCAAAGAAGAAGTTGAGCAAAGTTCCTAGAAATGTAAATACAGTTCCTGGTGGTACGACTGCAACTCCTGCAGATCCAAGTGGTAAAACAGAATATCAGAAAAAGGACGGTAAGGTATTTAACTGTAAAACTACCAAACATTTAAAACAGTCTAGTAAGATGATAGGTCCTTGTTATTTATGTAATAAATATGGGCATCTTAAAGTAAATTGTAAAGAGAAAAACTCCCGAGAAAAGCCTCCATCAACTACAAGTGAAACTTATAACACAGAGGTTAATATAAATTTAAGATTTTGTGAAGCTGAATGTAGTATTATAGAATTAAATAAGCACCTTGTTACTTGTTGTAACTTATTTGAGGAAAACTCTGATAAAGGTGTTTGGGTAATAGATACGGCTGCCACTAGTCATTTTTGTAATGACAGGAGTTTATTTTTAGATTTTAGACCAATATCTAACATGAAAATGTCGTTAGCAACGGAGGATAAAAGTTGTCCAATAGAGGGAATCGGTAAACTTAAATTTTTGGTAAAATATAAGGATAGTTTTCATGAAATAACTTTTTCAGATGTTTTATTTAGTCCCAAGTTAAGGAGAAATTTGATATCCGGTTCCAGATTAGAAAGTAAAGGTGCGCATTTTGTGGGTAGCAAGGGTAAAATAAATGTTTTCAATAAAGACTGGCTAAAGTTGTTCTCGGCGACACGCCACAAAAATTTGTATTTTTTTAAGCCTGACCATTATATTTTACCCAAGAGTACAGAAATAAATTCAGTTGGTAATGCAACTGACAAAACAAAATGCGGATCAATTGAAATATGGCATCAACGCTTTTGCCATATTAATAACGATTACTTGATAAAAACTAGTAAAAATGATAGTGTAAGAGGTCTCCCACGTTCAGCTGATAATAAGTCTCCTTGTATTCCATGTAAATTAGCCAAGTCCAAGAGAGTTTCCTTTAAAAAGACGGGGGCTGTAAGATCAAAACGTCCACTGGAATTGTTGCATATGGATCTTTGTGGTCCAATGCCAACTGAAAGTCAAGGCGGTAATAAATATTTCTTGAGTATAATTGACGATTACTCGAGAAAAGTTACTATATTTCCCATTAAGAAAAAGTCTGACGTATTTCATACGTTTATAAGATTTCAGAAACGAGCAGAACGTTTTCTAAATAGAAAATTAATAGCAGTTAAAACTGATGGCGGACTAGAATTTTGTAATAAAGATATGGATACTTTTTTGGCAGAACTGGGTATAAAGCACGAGGTAACAAATCCATATACGCCGGAAATGAATGGGGTAGCGGAGAGATACAATTTAACCGCTATAGATGGCATTAAAGCATTGCTTAAGTCGAGTGAAGTTCCACAAAAGTTTTGGGGAGAAGCATTACTTTGCTTCACTTATGCATGGAATAGAATTTGTCACAAAGACAGTGAGAAAACCCCTTTCGAAAAATATTCAGGTAGAAAACCATCAATATTGCATCTAAAACCTTTTGGATGTTTGGCATATGCTGGTGTTCCAAAACAGATTAGAAAGAAATTCGATATGCGTGCAAAAATAGGAATTATGATGGGCTATGCACAGCGTACTAAGGGTTATAGGATATGGTTAATAGAAGAAAATAAATTAGTCGAGACTATTAATGTAAGATTCGATGAATATAGGAAAGGAATTGATTTTAAACCGAAAACTAATGGTTATCCTAGACTTGATTTAAACTTTCCTGATTATGATGATGAGGAGGACGATTTTGATACTGTAAGAGATTCGTTAGCGAGTCGTTTAGTTTCAAAGACAAGTACAGAAACTCCCACAACATCATTTGAAAAACCAGATTTATCTTCTGATAATCGTAGCTTAATCCCATGTTCAGAGGTTAAGTGGATTAGAAATATAGGTAGGAAAGCAACTGGATCCAACGTATATTATGGTATCGAAGGGACAGCAACCCGTTTGAGATCTTTTAACGAGATAGAACGATACTGTAATAAGAGTAACATTCAGTATGACCCGAGTTTGTTTGATTTTAGAAAGGAAGATACTGAATCCCAGGAAGTTAATATGGTTGAAGTAGATATTCCTAACTGTTATAAACAGGCAATAAGATCCAGGGAAGCATCTAAATAGCATGATGCAATGGATAGGGAGATGAACATAATGAAGGAACGCAAGGTTTGGGATTTGGTTGATCCTCCAGACAACATAAAAATTTTAGGAAACCGTTGGGTTTATACTGTAAAACGTGATGAAAATAATAAAATAGTTAGATACAAAGCTCGCTTAGTTGCGCAAGGTAACACACAATTAAAAGGCGAATCATTTGATGAGGTATTTAGTCCAGTTGTTAACTTTACTATTGTAAGATTATTTTTCACTATCTGTGTATGTTTGTGGAAATGGATGCATGTTCAAATAGATATCACTAATGCCTATTTATATGCTAATTTAGATACTGTTATCTTTATGAAGCAACCAACTGGATATGAAACTGATACTAACAAAGTGTGTAAGTTAAATAAGGCAATATATGGTCTTCACCAGAGTGGCAGACAGTGGTTTTTGGAATTAGAAAATAAATTAATTAAATTGAAATTGAAGAAATTAGAGTGGGTTAATTGTGTATATATGTTTGAAAATAATGTAATTCTATTATTTTATGTAGACGACATCATAATATTTGGTAGAGAAACTGAAAACGTAAATTTTGTAATAAAATTACAGAAAAATTTTGATTTAAAGATTCTGGGTAAAACAAAGAAGTTATTAGGAATAGAATTTGAAGAGCAAGATGATGGTCTCTTTATACATCAAAAATCTTACATTAAGAAATTATGTAAAATTTATGAAAAATATAAATATCATGTAAGTTCATTGCCTATATCAAAAGGCCAAATTCTTTCCAAATTAGATTCGCCCAAAACTAGCGAAGAAATTTTAACTTTTCCTTATAGAAATTTAATAGGATCCTTGTCATTTATTGCTATACGCACAAGACCTGATATTATGTATGCCCAGTGAATGTATTATCCCAATTCCAATCAAACCCAGGAATAAAACATTGGAATTGTTTATTGAGATTATTAGGTTATTTTTTTTTTTTTTTTTGAGACTCTAGGTAGACTCTTTGTGTGCCAACAAGTATAACACAAGGCTTACAAACGTAAGTCAATACTCGATCAATAGTGGTAGGAAGTCTTAAGTACAGGGATACAAGCACAAATGGGAAATCGAAAGGTAAAAAGAAACAAGACGGGATGCAAATACAATAAACACAGTACAAAATACAACATTGCTCACATGCAAAAACGGAGACATTCAGTAAATAAAATTATACAATGGTGAAGGTTTGGAAGCACATGTGTGATCAGAATAAGACTTTCAAAATACAAATGAGTAAAACCATGCATACACACAAATACTTAAGAATATACACACAGACATATATATATATACATATATATATATGCACTTTAAAAAACCAGAGATACATACGTACACAGTAATTGTTAGCAAACACACACAAAATAATAAAATAGTAAAAAAAACACAATTTTTTTTTTAAATAAAAATAATTAAATTGACAATCTAAACAATATGAGAAAAAATGCTATTAATATATGCACAAAACGATGTAAAAGAAGACTTGCTCTGAACAAAGGCAGAGAAAGGAGGAGGTTATTTAAAATACACTCAAAGATATAAATTGGAACTTTCAAAAGTTAAATCACTAAAATTAAGATGTTACTCAGACTCTGATTTTGCTACAAATAGGGATGACCGAGTGTCGATGGGAGGATTCATAACTTTCATCGACGAAACTCCAATTTCCTGGCGAACTTTTAAGCAAAAATCCGTTAGTCTGTCTACTATGGAAGCGGAGTATGTTAGTTTAACGGAAGCAGCAAAGGAATTTATTTGGTTAACGAATATAATTAATGATAAAAGTTTGAATTTGGAATTATGTGAAAATGTAATATTCTGTGACAATCAAGCTGCTATAAGTTTTTCCAGTTCACCAGTAGAAAATTATAGAACGAAACATATCGATGTTCGTTACCATTTCTTAAGGAATTTAATAAAATACAAGGTTTTTCAAATTAAATATGTTAGTACCAAAAATAATTTGGCAGATATTTTTACTAAACCCATGATAAAGGAAAAATTAATAGAATTTTGTAGAAAACTATTTTCTATTTAAGAGAATAGAACTTTGTTTATTTAGATTAAAATATTTATGTCTCTTGCAATAAAGATATTGTGAATAAAGTATTGTATGCAACATATTTTTATAAAATGAAATTCTATTACTGATTTGTAAGAGATAATGGTGCGAAGATTGGAAAAAGGGGGCCGATTGTTAGACATTTGAAAAAAATTATTTTAGGATCCAAATTTTTATGGTCCTTAAGTTTTTCCAACTACGCGCCATGATCTCAAGTAAATAAACTGATTCGAACCCGACCTCTGTGCGAGTTTCGAGATTTGTAGTTGGCAACGGCTGCAAAGTAAATCTAACTAACTTGGCTCGTGTAAGTATTTAAGGAGACCGAGGTTGGTCGAGAAAAGATCGTCGGTTTCGGACGAGGTGATTTTGCTCTTAGGGAGGCATATGAGATGTGCAACTGGTATGTTGCATTGTATTTTTTAAAGATGCTTCGAATCAGTTAACCAAAGTTTGGTAATATTATATTTTGATAATTATATTTTTTTAACTTAATGCTTTAAATTGCTTCAGTGGCGAGAAGTTTCACTTGAATTATTTAAAGAATAAAAATGTTTTTAACGAAACTGCTTTATTACTATGCCTCCTCGACATTAAATTTCGCTGCCAAGCTTTGCTTACGTTAATTCACCATGAAGAATTATATCAAAAACATTTTATTGATATGCTTAATAATCATTAAAGATAAAAATTTTCTTAAAATGAAAATTTTTTCAAAAATATCGTATTTTAAATAGTTTTAAATATAAAAAATCTGACTATGCATAAAATCTCAGAAACTTTCAGAAGAAAAGGTGGACTTTTATCTTTAATACACAAAGTATTTTAATTTAACTTTCAATTCACGTTTTTGAAACCGATATAAAAAAACAAATCTTTAACATCTCTTCCCTTGGAATCAGTTGTCATCTTGTAAAACAAAGCTCCCTTTATTATTTAAATTTCCTGACTACATAATTTCGTGACAATCGTGTGGCCCGCGGGTGGATCATTGTAAATTTATTGATATGGCCTTTGGTTACAGATTGAACACCCCTCATCTAAGGTATATCATAAAACTCAAGATTCAATCTATAAAAATAATTAAAGCAAGAAATAAAATATATATACATGTGATAATACCAAGGATTTGATTTAAGAGGGTAGAATTTTATTTTTAAAAAATATTAAGATTCCCAAAATAGACAAGTAGAATTACTTTAAGACAAAAAGAAAAACTGCTATAAAAATACTAACCTGGCAGTTAATAAATCTTTCAAGAAAGGTTTTAAAACAGGAGATTCACATAAACTCCACAAAATGTTCAGTGCCGCATTCTTTCTCTCAGAAGGTTCAATTGTATTTGATAAGCTACCTAAAGGTGACATAGAACCTAAGACACAGAAAGTTATTTTAAATAGTAAAAAATAATCCCAGTACTTCATATTTTAAATTTTAAAAACCTAAAATAGATCACCTGCAGCTGTGTCAACGGGTTCTGGAAGCCATCCAAGAGCAGGTATTCCGACATCACTATCGCGATTTTCCAATCCAGCCAAATTACGGGCAGCAGTTGTGGCTCGTCTCATTATATCTCGAAGCGATACGCTAGAGAGTAAGCATGAAATAAGTAATAGATTAAAGTGAGAACCAAAAAAGGCAAAAAATGAAGTATAATTTTTACATTGACAATATAGAAATAATTTCAATGAATCATATCATGCAAATATCAAAATGAAATAAATATATATTACTTATAAGTAACAACTGTAATAAAATTAGGATCAGCATGTTTGATAAAATTTTAAAACTAATTGAAATCTTTTATAAATTTCCTTGACTATGAAAATTTTAATTTCATTTGGCAGAACTGTTAGAAAATTACAGTTGTTTAACAGTACTATGAATTTTTTTTAAAAATATAGATTATTAACAAGAAAAATAGCTAGAAAGGGAGAATAGCTTGGATAAACAAAAAAAAAATTAACTGGTATTATGAATAAGAAAATAAAATAGCACTAAAATTTATAATATCGAAATTTATAATTTATAAACTTATTTCTGTAGTTTAATGTAGAGGTTGCCAAAGTGGTGGTCCACAAGAAAATTTCACTCATCTTTGGAAAAATGTAGAATATACTTACTCGTCACATTAAGTTATGTTTTAAGATGCATTGAAATATAATTCAATTCATAACAATATGTAAAAGTTACACAAATGCTACTTTATAGAATAAGGCCATGGTAAATGCTGCTGTAGCTGCATTGTTTTAGCTACATGTTTTGTTTTGTCTCATTTCACACACTTCCAATGTTTCACTCTCCTGGATTTCCATAAAAAGTGAACACCCATTTCTAAGTGATGAAAATTCTGATTCAATTCTCCGTAACTTATTTATGTCAAAAGACCTTTTCATCCATCACAGTCATCAAAACACAGTACCGATCTCAGCTTGAAATAAATGTAGTTCTCCGTCTTGCAGTAACAACATGGGATCCAAATATCCATAATCTTATTTTAAGTAAGCAGGAACATCCATCACACTAGGAATGTATAATGCTAAAAGTTTGATATACTTAAAGCATTTTTTAATTGTTTTGTTTCTACAGTTTTCATTTATTTTGTTTATTTCATTACAGTTTATATTAATAAGGCTTTCATAATTTGGTTACAATTAAGTTTCATTTTATTAATTAGGTACATTTTATTTGTTTTTAGATCACAATTTTTTAAAAAAATATATTAAACACTTAAAAAATTCTATTAGTGGTCCACGGGATTTAAATTATGAATTTACTGGTCTGTGAGGCCAAAAAGTTTGGCGACTACTGGGTTTAATGGGAATCAATTCAAATGGCAATTTGAGAGAGAAGGGGGTGATCCCTACTGGGTCTCTTACGTTCAGCAAATCATCCTCCTTTAACCCCATCAGGACCGGCAAACGGAGAAAGAAATGATTCCCCAGGCCCGCACTTTCCGAGAGTTTATGCATGCATGGGATTGGGCGAATTTCACTGCTAAGCCTAATTTCTTTAAAATTTCATGTAGGAGATTCATTCAGGCTTATGCCTAAGAAATACCAGACTCCCTTCTCACACTTTACAAGAGGCCATATAAAAGCTCTCACTTTTCATCAAGGCCAGAAGATATTTCCGGAGTGCCACTTGTGTTATTCTCCTGTCCACATCTAGACTTGTTTGGATTTTAACCCTTTCGCGACGAAGGACGCAAATGCGTGCATACTGCCAGGGCCAGAGGTTTCTATCGCGAGTGTCACTCACAGGTCTAAGGGTTTCGTGTAGTTGAGCCTAAATCTAACGCATTGTTCAGTATTGTTCTGTATATTATACAAACGGCATATGCTTCAAATATTTTGTATAAATATACTTTATTTACTTCAGCCACTTTTTGCTTCAGTACAAGTTTTTAAACGTTTTATTGTAAGCATTTGTAAAAGTCAATCTTGTAAAAAAAGTAAGAAAAAAAAGGACAAATTTTGTGTACCAGATCTAATAATCCATAAAAAACAAGACTGAAAACCCGAATCAAACGCTTTAGCGAAAATAAATCTCTCATCTACTCTATAAAAAAAACCCACATGTTCATTTCAAGAGCAGTCGTAAAGCACTCAATTCGAAACATTCCTTTCCCCTTATGTTTATAAAACAAAACCCACCTGTAAGTGAGCAATATTTCTCTCATTTCGAGTAGAAGGTCAGATCTCCATGTATCTCAAATCCTATGGACATAGAATGCCATCTATTAACAAAAAAACTGAGCTTAAAAAAAGTTCTAGATCCCTGGTGCACCGGTGAGTCACTAGGCCTGTGAGGAAGAAATATGCTGGCGCAGGTATGCGACACTCGTCTCCTGGCGGTGTTTCGTGCCAGCGCACAGGAGCGACGTTCATCCCGAAGGGATTAAAAAGTACAAGGTCCTTCTGGATTCTCTTCTGTTGTCAGAATTTCTAGAATTTTTTGGATTAGAGATTGTCTAATACTGTTTACTTAAAAAATTAGCAGCTGACTTATTAAATTTTAAAAAATGAAAATGCTTTTATCTTAAACTTCTTACACTACCACCATGCCCTAAATTGATATAACTTATTAAAACCGGTATTTTTTAAATCAATATTTTGGTAGAAGTGGCTAGTTTTACAGCAAATCAAATTTTTAAGTGTTTAAAAATAACACTTACCTGCGCGATGATGGATGACTATTTCCATTAGATGCTACTGCTCCACTTAATAAATCTAATGATTCCAAACTTGCACTTCCACTGGTTTCTCCTACATTAAAATTAATTTTACTAATTAATATAATGATCCACAATTCTTATAACACACACAATCACTTTTTTTAAACTGAACAAAAAAACCTATGGATAGTTTCATTAAAAATTACTAAAACGTGTGTGTTTTTTGCCTTCCTTCCAACACAATAATTATTGTATCTAGCAATCTTTCCTACCAACAACAGGCATCCCAACTTTGTATATGTGTTTGGGAACCACTCCTCTAATTACTACAGATATTTTGAGTCTTGTATTTGTGGTAAAAAAACTTGGAACACCGAGTTACGCTTACTTAAATTCAGTTAGATTTCTGTTAACAATACATTATATGCTTTGTATAGGGCGATATGCAATTAAAATGTAAATACAAGCCTCTAAATATAAGAGTTTTTTGGAATAAATTTTACAGAACACTTGCTTATCTCAAAAATCAAAGATTGTTCCACGAATAAAAAGGAAAGTGCCTTTTCATCTTACTTGATTTAAGAAACAATAATACTAATATAAGATTTTTTACAGACCATTATATTTTCCGCAACAGTATGCTAAATTAGTCCATTCAAATTTGTTAAATTGAGTTGAAATTAATGAAACTGAAATATGTTAACTTAATACATAGTTTAGAAAATCTGATATTATAAAAACATCAATTCAACACAGATGATATGCCAATCATATAAGTTTTAAAAAGTTCTATGATACATTTAAAGCCTATTTGAATCATGCAAGGAATTTTACATATAATTATGCAAGAATGAACGGCGAAACTGAAAACACAGGAACAGCATATCATCTGGAAATTTATCTAGTAGAATGTATGAGAAGGAAAATGAAAGATACATTTGAAAATTTTTTAAAGATATTAAAATGTTTTTGCTTCCAAAGTAGAAAATTCTTATAGAACTAACTTTATTAACATTTTATAATGTGTATACTACACGTTAAAGCTAATAAAGAGTCTACTTGGCAAGATTTGTGCTGGCAAAAAAGAAAAGTAGCTTATTCATAATTATTGGCAGAAATTTTGGGTTTCACTTTGTAAATATAGTATAATTGGTGATTGATCAAAGAGTATCATATGGAAAACACTTTGAAAAATTAATAGACAAACACTAATTCAAAATATTTATAGATGTTGAAAGAGGTATGTAAGAATAGAAGAAGGCTTATTTCTTTATACAGAAAAAAATAATGTATTCACCAGCTGTATCTGATTCTTTATTGGAAGATGGGAAGCAAGTAGTGACAGCAGCATGAAATATATTTCTATTTCCATCACAACGTTCATTTAAGACACACTGCAGAGTATTTTGCCCAAAAGGTGTCCCTAAAAATAAAACATTACTTTATAGTTTCATATATATAAACTACATACATGCCAATTAATTACTGTACTTGCATTAAAATTTATTAGAAAGAAATATAAATTACATTAGATGTTTATAATTATGCAAATTTTATTACATATATAAAACTTCAAAAGTTAAAAATAAATATCACAAATAGATACACTTTAATATTTTAAGAGGAAAATATTTTTAAAAATGTGTGCAAATTTTTTTAATATTTTAATGTTAAAAAAATTAGAATGTATAATAAGAAGCAATAGAAAAATTGCTTATTCAATTCTACATCATAAAAGAACCCCTATCACAAAAAAAAATAAATAAAAAAATAAGTAACAAAATTCTGATTTGTACAAATTTAATGTTAAAACAGTTACTAACAGAAAATAAAGCAAATTTAATGTACAAATATTGATAATACAAAACAAAAAATCACAAGGTATATAGTGAATTAATATAGAAGATATATAGTTTTTGTTTAATTTCTCTATGTACATATTGAGATAGAGGTTTTTCCATATGAAAATATAACTATTTCTTTAATTATTTGAATTGGGAAAAAGTCCATAGTTTTAATTTTGAATTCTGCACTCAAAATTTCTTGAGAAAATAAAATTCATCTCCACAAAAGACTGAGCTACAAACTTTTAGGAAATATTGATAAAGGAAATTAAAAATTGGACAAACAATTATATTTGAAAAGGCATGCCTTTAACAACCAAGTCATGGCTGCAAGTGACATTACATTTTATTTGCTACATTCTTACATCAAGATGTATACTTGTAAATCAATTAGATTATTAAAATAGAAATAGCTTTATGTGCCACTTTAAAAAGGAAATGAAATATTAATCCAACAAAAACATCAAACTTTACAAACTTTGTGGATTCAAATCCAGTCTAATTTGGAGTTAAAAGCTACAAAAAATTTATTTAAATTAAAATATGAAATTAGCAAAATTTAATTTTAAATTATTGTGCATGTGTGTATATGTATATATAAAAATTTTCTTTGTTAGAAATTTGAAATATATACAGAATTTTCTTTATAAAGAAAAGTGCTAAAATATTTCAGTATTTCTGTGGATGGAGCTTTAAATCCTACTTTGAAAAACTTCAAAACTTTGTGAAATTTTTATATTGTGTGCTGGGAGAAACTTTAAAAAGAAGTATTTTCTCTTCAAACTTGCCATAGAAAATATTAACAAAATCAAGGGAAAATATTAAGTATTTTAAAGAATATAAAGATGCTCATTGAATAATTATTAACATGTATCAGAAAAGTATCAACTATAACCTAGAAAAGTGTAAGTTATAAGTTTAAAATTATTCTAAAATAAAGTTAGTCAAAAACTAAAACTGATTTACAAACCTGAATCTCTTTCAAGTGAAGCTAATGTCTGTCTTACAGTCTCCTGTTCACATTTCAAAATAGGTGGTAGTAGAGTTTGATGCTGAAAGAAAATTTAATTAAAGCACATGAGAAAAAACTAATATAAAATTTTGTAAGAAAATAGGTTAATACAAAATTATACTCACAAAACTTTTCAACCAGCTAAAGCAATTTTATTGATTTAAAAGTCAATTTTTTAATGCAGTTATTGCTATTAACAATCAAGTTAGTTACTCTAAAAGTAAAATTACAAAAGCATTCTTTCAATTACAAGATTCCTTTGATTATCCAAGAGCATGAATAAAGAATTTAATACAAAATTAGAAATTTGATTAAGTACCACAACTAAATTTATCAGGGATTTAATTTGATTTTAATTTACAATGCACCCTGAAGCAACATGAAGGCTATTGGTGATGGACTTAGTAATTTTAGAACCAAGGTCAATTGAAATAATAACATGAATTGCAAATAAAATGTTACTATACAAATCATAGCTTCATTACATAGGAATGCTCATAATTACAAATAAAAATATTTATTTTAAAAAAAATTTTAACTACATGATAGATATTTTTACTAAACTATGCAAGTTCTAACATTTTCCTTTTTTTTTTAGCCTTCTTTCAGTCTTTTCAATATTTGAATGTACATAAATATAAAACAAAATTTTCTATTCCTAAGCATGTTACTAAATGCAGTATTTTTCTATTTTATGAGATCAAAAAGTCAAACTAAAATATGAAAAAAGCACAATTTAAATATTTTTAACCAAATTAAGCAAATAATTTAGAAAAAAATAGTTACCTCTAAAGCAAGGACAACAATAGCCACTTGATTTTTTTGACTTGATGGAACATCCTTTAATGAATGAACACCAAGACCAATAGCTCGAGCTGGAGGAAGATCCAGCCAAACTGGATCTCTTATACTATCTGTACAGTCTTTTGACAGTGGATATATTGCACTGTTACCATCGAGAAGTACAGCAACAGTTTCATTCTAAAGGAAAATATTTAAAATTTGTCAAAAAAAATTTATAAAAGATTATTTGAATTTAATAAAGCATAAATCTCTTTCATTGATAACTACCAATCTTTAAGAAAAGAACTAGGCTTATTTCTTTACTACTAAAGACATACAAGTTTAAAAGTTCCATTGTTTGAATCTTAAAGCACTAATTGTACATATAACAATTTTTGATGTGGTTGTTGAACATTTATGCCTATCAATGCACTCAGTCTGTCTATGGAAACTTTCAGTGTTTTTTGTTGATGCTTGTCATAAAGTGATAGTTTTATAAAATTCAAACATAGTAGGAAGGTAGCACTGAAGTTTAATATGATGCAGACAACATGTAGCAACCAATCCTTATTTGTACAATTGACAAATATATCTATATATTTGAATTGAAACAAATTACACTAATTACTAAACATACCAAAAGTATATGATAAAATTACATTAATACAAGACAAAATAAATGTAACAATGAAATTTGTCCCTTTAAAAATGTTTTAGGGTTACGTAAACAATTTTTTTCACATTTTCCATTTTCTTTCTGTATTATTAAACAAAAGCTGTATCATTTAAATAGCTGTACTTACATAGGGTCTAAGCAAAAGAATAAAAACTGTTATCAAGAAACCTTTATGAGAAAATAATTAACTTTAATATGTTGACAGGGGTACATTAAACCTTCATAATAATATACAAGCCAAATTCAATTGTTACAAGCCCTTAATCTATTTATAAGGAATTGCAAGATAAAGGTATAAACAAGGCAACATAAATCAGGAAACTTCAATATATATATATATTGAAATAATTATTTCCATCTTGTAAATATTTAAATATTACCAAAATTAAATGTAATAAACCACTACATCAGATTTTTTCTTTAAAAAAATCCGAACAAGATCTTAAAAAAAAAGTCCTCACGTTTAAAGATAAAAGTATACAAAAATTTGATTGTATTGAAAACTTCATTAAAATTAGATTTTTTATTTAAAGGCAGCTGTTACCATAGCTGCAGAAGCCTGACTTCACAGCAAGCAATCTAAAATTGAAATTTAACAAATGTGTGACTTATTGAACAGAAAGGAAATCTACAGAAAAAATATTATGCATACAAATAAGTTGTTCAATTATGCCAAATATTAATATTATTATATGATATATATTAAAAATTTTCTTTGTTAATAAAAAGAAAATGTATAGAATATAGGTGTAGTTTCATCATTCTTTCTTATAATTCTCAAAAATATACATAACACATGCATCTGGTTAATTTAGGAAATACTATTTCATACAGTTAAAATTATTCTGAAAAACAAGCAATTCAATTCCAAGATTATCAAGGCAATAATTTCTTGAAAAAAATGTCTTCACTGTAAGAGTATTTTAAAAGAGATAATATTCTTCTACATTACTCATTAATCAACATTTTTATCTACCCGTGCAATTTTTGAGGAGTAAAAAATTTTAAAAACAAAACAAATTAGTTTTAAAATGCAATTTTACTTACTTCACCACTTATACTAAAAGATATTAGCCTAGTGTCTTGACCAAGGAAGGATTGTGTATCTGTAGGAAATGGACTATCTTGGGTTGCTTTCCCAGTCGAAATATTATACAGAACATAACTTAACCTCTCTCCATTCTTCACAACAGCATGAATACCTACATCGAAAACATGATTCATAATTTAAATAATAAAACTATGGAGGAAATTCAAATAAGCTATTTAAATAAGAGTAATATTAAATTTAAAGTAACATAATAAAAATTATTTTAACTACCTTGTCCATCAACTGTCATACTCAGAATAGAGTTTGTATCAGAGATATTGACTTTTCGAGGTGTACGCTGAAAGCAGTCGGGAACTCGAGGAGTATTGCCACTCTTTATAACAAGAAGTTCATCTTTTCTCATAAGTCTACATTCTTGAAGAAATGAACTCAGATCTTCAGTGGAAGAACCAGCAACATTTGCATTACCAAAACTAACAGCAGCATATACTCCATCCACCTGAAAAATGTAGTTAATGCTATTTATTATCCAACCAGTTAATTCACAGAGTTTTACTTTAACTCATACAATTTCTCAGCAGTGCAACAGCCCATGAAGACCAAGGTCAACTGTACCTATCTCAGTATTCATGACCTTAGGTGTTGAGATGCATGAGCAGATGTCGCAATCGGATTGTCAGTCTGATGAAATTTAGAAAAGCTATGTTTTAGTTCAGGGGTTGTCAAAATAATTACATATAAAGAGCACTTAGATTTCAGTTCAATCCTTAAGATAAATACCCTATTATGAATACCTGAAGCTAAATTTGCCATGAAGAATGAACTTATTCAATAAAAATTCCAACTGCACAATAAGATTTTTCCAATGAATACTCACAGCAAAGTACTGCAATTTCATAATTTTTAGTAAAAAAATTACACAATATTGGCTTGGCATAGGAATTAATAATATTTATAATATATAAGGTAATCTTTAGGTAAGTGTTCATTGCATATTCATGCATGTCCTTAAATGAATCCAATGAAATAATTCAAATTAGAAGAAAATTCTCAAAAATCTAAATATTATAGGTATTACTGCAAATTATAATTTATAATTTTAATACACACAATCATACATTTCTTAGCTAATTTATACATGATAATACAAGGTACTAATAATGATTTACAGTACATTATAACACAACTTTACCTTTACAACTTTACCAACAGGAGCATTTTTAAAATCCTCAACAAAAATAACATCCTTCAATGCCCATGCCTCTTCTTCCTTACGATCTCCATCTTCTCGTGCTTGCAAACTGGATCTATGTTTACGCTCTGAAATATCAAAATATAATAAAATTTTATGCTGATCAAATATAAACTTTATGTATTAGAGAATAAGCTTACTCTGCTTTTGATAACAGTATAAATAATTTAATGATACAATTCTGGGAGTCATCACATGAAACATTTAGCTCTAAAATAAGGGGGGGGGGGGGTATATTAAATTAGAATATTCTGGAAGCAAACAAACTCATTCATAAATCAAAATTAACAAGATTGATAATACATAGAAATTTATTTAAAAAATATGTTGCATAGAAAGTTAAGATATACTGTTAATTATACTAGTAACACATAGCATATAATTTTTATAACAAAATAACTATCACTTATTACAAAATCAACTATAACAAAATTCATTATAAAGCCAAAACAATTCTTCAACCCCCTACATACAATCTGAAGAAAACGTTAATTAAAAAGTACATGAAATGTATTTTTAAAACAAATGACCAAATAATAAATCTTTATTAGCATCTCACTTGGTGGTAAAGGACTGGAAGCTGGTTCACTGCATGTTGATGAAGCAGGTGATGGTGGTGGAGGCATTTCAGAACAAACTGGTTTATTTTCAACTTTAACAACTTCTTTTGTTTCTTTTTCTGTTTTTTTCTCGCTAAATTAAAAAAGGGAAAGAGAGATCAACATAATTTCTTTTAAATATCAGTTAAAAATCTAAATCTAGTAATGACTCATATCTTACTTTAAGCCAGGTGGTAGAATTTTAAAATGACAAGTATCTGTAAGATTCCAGGCAGCAGACATGAGTTGTCCTACTCGAGGAACATTTCCGACATTGGTGAAAGCCAGTGCTCCAGAATGATACATTGGGCAATTACGCATACACACCTTTGAAAGAAATGTTTCTTTAATCCAATGAATATAAAGTATATGTATCTCAAAAATTGATTCCTCTGCTAATTAATATATATACAACTGTTGAACAATGATTAATCATAGATTAAACCCTGGCCAATTTACTAAAAACATATCGCTTTTCCAAATGTCACTGTTTTTCAACTTTAATTATATGAAATAATATTCTTTTACAGTTCAAAACTAAAAATAACTTCAGGAACATATTGAACAATAGAAAAAAAATTAGAGCACTTGCCCTCTTCCACAAAAATTTTTTTACAGCTTAATTAAAATTCTTAGAATATTTCAATCATTTTATAATTTGCAAATTTGTGAAATAAAGAACTTTTATCCCTTTTTAATAATTTCCTGTTTTAAATCTTCTGCATCATTCTTTATTACAAAAGGGGGATGTGCTTTCTTTGATAACTAATGACAGTAAAAAGCTACAAGAAAATTATCAATGCAATAAATTAAAAGTTTTCATGAAGGAATTACAGTGATAATATAAATGAGAGAAGAAAATATTAACATTTTGAAATGAAAAAAATCAACAAGCTTTTTCCATCATTCTAAAATCATATTAAAAATAATAAATATTTTACAACATAATTTTTTTCATAAAAAAAGGAATCGTTATAAAATTAAGAAGAAAAATCAAGACAAATAGTACCTGAGCACCAGTTACAACTTCTGATGAAAATGATGAAGATTGTTTTTTTGATTTTGCTCTGGCTTTTTCCCATAATCGTTTTCGTTGAGTATAAGGTGCAACTCCCCTTCAAAAACATGTTGTCATATTAATAAAATAAATTTTATTTTAAAAAGAAAAATGTTGCAACAAAAAAAAGGAAATTTTCTAGTTAAAAAAAAATTGGAACAAATTGATAAAATTTGTATTTTTGTGAAAAATTGCAAATCTAATAAAATTAGATGAATTAAATTCTCCATTATAGATTAATAAATATCATTTATCACCTTTGACACTGAGGTAAAATTTATAAATCTCAATGTTTCACATATATTAGAATTTTAAACATATGTAACATAACCTTTTTAGCTAATTAACAACCATTACATTTTAATATTTTTGATTTCCATTTCAAATTTTTATCC